>JANZXR010369468.1:0-19300 GCA_027575705.1 Erythroxylum echinodendron
CATTTATAAATTCTTATTACAGTCCAGACATACAGACATACATACATACATATATATATATATATATATATATATATATATATATATATCTTTATACAAGCATGCAAAGAAAAGGGGGAGGGTTAGTAGTGGCTTTTGCACGTAGAGATGATGTGGCTTTTTTGTTACTTAGCTTTTAATTCTCTTCTCATTTTGTACAGAGGAACACAATTTGAATTTTTTCGTGTGATTGATTTTATTTATTTACCATTGTTTTTGATTAATTCTTTTTCTAATTTTTTTAGAATCATGAGTGAGTAGTTTTCTTTGATTCAGTTCTAGGGAAGACATTGTGATTCAAGAATAATGCTGTGAGATTGTGATTTATTGTTTTTATCTTCCAAGAATTCCAGTACCAATTCCTTTTTGATCTCTTAGTCAATTATGTAATTGATCTCACTTGTTGATTAGATTCTCAATTGTTATATGCTTTCTAATGCTTATGTCACATGTGTATTAAGTTTTAGATTAGAAGCAAAATCAATTTAATTGGAAAAGCGTCTCTAATTCTAGTTAATTGATTAAAGAAGGATACGACAAGATTTATTCTCTCAAGCATTTCTTGATTGGTTTCCTGGCATGACTTATTTCCAGCACTTTATGCTAGTGTCTCTTGATTAGATCTTGCTTTCCAATATCAAATTAATTGTTCATTAAGGAATTAATTAGAAGCGTTTCTTATAATCAGTTCAATTCTGAAATATTTTGTTTTTCTTCTAGCGTTAGGGAGAAGCGAGGTCATTATTGGAAAAGGAAGGTGACGAATTTTTATACTTCTATGATCAGCAGAAAATAGTGAATCATATGTTGACCTTAGAACTGAGTTTTCTATTACTGATAAATTGATTCCAGCTTGTTTACTTTAATTCTGCACTCAATTCTAATCACTAAAACCCCCTTTTTAATTTCTGTTATTGCTTACATAAGAAATTTACTATATAAGACTCACAGGGATTCAACCTGGTGGTTCCCTACTACTACAAATCAAATCTTTGATTGGGGTAACTATTCAAAATTATTTTTCGAAATTTCAACAAATTCGCCACCTAATGGAGGTATAATTGATGAACTATAAAGAAGATGTTTTTAACTTTGGTATAAAGCTATCAAAATATGAAAAATTAATGGAGGAAATGGATGGGGACTTTCATATAACCCATCCCACGATCGTGGGAAGCCATAAACGATCGTGGGAATTGCATGGAAATAAAGAAAATGTTCTTTTGTGTGATTCTTGAACCAATTAAGGATAAGTACTTAATTATGACGCATTTGGACTTGATTGGCGCTTAAAATAAACCTAATTTGATGTTGGAAAAGTTTGTTAAATGTTTGGTAAGTTTTGATTGATAATTGATATTATACTTTAAGGAAAAGATTGTTTGATAACGATGTATCTAAGTTCGAAATGAAGGAGTGTTAAAGGAATGAAGATGTTCTTATGAATGCAAATGTATTCCAAAGGATATGAATAATGCATTAGGAATGAATGAACGAGAATTGGGAATTTTGTAAATACTTATAATGCTAGAAAAGAGTTAATGAATGAATGGTTAATGAATTTAGAATAATCAATCTTATTTAGAAGATATAAACCTAATTACAAATTGGTTATATCCAAGTTATAATGTGTAAATGATAATGAGATGTGAATTAAGGTTACATACCTGGGAAAGTCAATGAGCATGCATTACACATAACATATATACATATATGTATGGTTGAATACTTATGTGATTGAGAAGTTTATTAATGAGTAAATGTGTGTATTTTTGCATGGTTTAGAAGTGCAAATAGAATGAAAACATCCAGACATTACTGGGTCGTCAAAGCAGTAGCATAATCTGGAGTGTACAGTAATTAACCTAAATGTTCTCACTAGGATTGATTTATTTCTATTTAATTCCCATCTATTGAATTGTTAATGATCTGTATGTGATAATTCCAGACATTAATAGTCTGAGGAGTTTGATATTTGGGAATGTATTGGAAGTGCTATGATTGCTTATGAATATAAAAGTTATTTGTATTCTCAACATATTGTTGAATGTCGAACCTGGGTCTGATGAACATCTAAATCTGACTGTGCATCTTGAATAAATGATATGGATAGCATATTTTGTAATTTGATGCATCACATTAATATGAATAATTAGATAAAGGCGTTGTGACCGTAGTAACTAGTTTGAAAGAGCTTAAAGCTTATAATTCTGCACGTAGAGCCTGACTCTCTGATTAATGAGCCCAGTATCCACAATGGATACGGGACAACATCTAAAAAGAGCCTGATATTCACAAGGGATGTGGGACAGTGCAAGGCACTCGGTCACAACAAAATAAAACAAAAGTGGAGTCTCATATGCGTTTACATTTATATATATACATGATTGTGAATACATTTCTAAAATTGTGACGATAAAGTGATATGCCGTATATGTGTATTTATGGATAATATGATCAATTGGGATAAGTGTTCAAATTATGCCTGAAGAGAGTGATAAGTAAAATTATTTATATATGATTTTGGGATGAATTGGAACTAATTTGGCTTATCTTTATATGAATTGTGCACTTTATTTGGTTAATTATCACACATTTCAACTTTATTGCTTAATAGGAACAATTGGAGACATTTTGGGCCAAAATACATAACTTTGGATGTGGATGTTAGATTGAGGCCCTTCAAGTATACTTCTAAAGAGGGCTCTGAGCTCTACAACTTCTGTGAAGACCCCAAGGAGAGATTTGTCCTTCTGAAGGGTTAAAAGTGCACATTTCTGAAGATACTTAATGTATGTCCGCTTTGCGGACATCATGTCCCTCCAAACAGACATGAGCAAAGAAGGAACGCTGAAAGACCCGTGAATGTCCACTTAACGGACATTCACTGTCCAAACTACTCTAGAAACCTAAGAAGGTCTGCCTAATAGACATTAAGTCCACCTAACAAACTTTGACGATGCAGACATGATTTTTATTCCCTTGTTTAGCAAAAACTAGGTTTCTTTGACCTCAAAACACTATATATACTCATTTTGAAGACCTAAATAGGGTTTCTAGCACTGAAAACGAGCCAGTAAGATAAGAGGCACCCAAAAGAGGAAAAAGAGGAGGAAGAAGGAGGATTGAAGCAAGCTTATTTTATGTTCTTTGAATTTTCTCTCTCTACCCTTTCTTGTATGGTGCTTGTCTTTATTTGTTCAAATTCTTTTATCATGTTCTGGAACTAAACCCCATTTAGGGTTAGAGAGGTACCCTATTTTGGGGATTGATTGATGTTTTATAGATTGATTGATGTTGAATGAAAGTTCTTGGGTTATATTTATCTTTCTTGAGCTTCACTGTTTTTTCTATGCTTGATCACCATAGATACAATCTTAGGAATCATATGATGGACTGAGAGGTGAAGTACGATTTATGCATTAAGAAGATAAACACATTAGATTTAGAGATATAGATATCCTGAACTAGTGTGATAACTTAGGATTGCTTGGTCTTAATGAATTTAACTAGTTATATTTCACATTGAGAAATGGTAATTAACTAGTTGGGTATTCTTGTATGTCTTGAGAGAGAATATAAGTGCATTTGTGCAAGTGTTATTATAACTTGTCATTCAATCAATTTCATAATTGGTAGATCAATTTTTTAAATTGGAGAATCCCATCCTTAAGTCTCAAGCATCAAATTTTCCCTTGTTTTTTTATTTACATTCTTCACAATTGATTGTTCACTCCAATCTAATCATCTTTTAAATTTCTTGTCATTTTGGTTCAAGTAATTAAGATTAATTTAGTAGTGAGTATTTTAGTCCTCGTGGGATACGACCTTAGAATACTTGATGTGTAAGTACTAGGAACGACTCTGTGCACTTCCAGATTCAGTCGACCAAGTTTTTGGCGCCGTTGTCGGGGACTAATTTATATTTGCTGCTATTAATTCTAGTAATTTTTTTAACCTTAAGTTTTTGTCCATTAATCACTCTTAAACTCTTTTCTCTTTGTTCTATTTCAGGAGCTGCATACACTTAAGTCGTTCAAGAAATTTGAACAATGATCAGTTAATTGAATTGAACCCTGAAATTGAATGCATTTGTATAAGGAATAACGCTAAAAGAAGAAGACAGATGGCAAATAATAATCAAAATCCAATGCTGGATGAAAAGTAAGAGATGGGGAACGGACAATTCAATGGAGGAAACTAAGTTGAACTGGTGGTTGTTAATCCTATGGTGAGAAGAATTAGAGATTATTATATGCCGTTCATTGCTAGCAACCTTTCTCGCATTCGATTGACTACGGCAGCCAGGAATTATAAGTTGACGCAGATTCATCTATCGATGTTGCCACAATTTAATGGAATGTTGAGTGAAGATGCCCTAGCTTTTATGAGAGACTTTTATGTTATAGTTCAGACTATTTCACTGTTCAGATTGTCGAAAGATGAGTTAAGGCTAAGGTGTTTTCCCTATTGCATGAAGGGATTAGCAAGAAATTGATTATTGAGCTTAGAGGCAGACTCTATTGATACTTGGGATAAAGTGATGGAGACTTTCATGATAAAGTGGTACCTAGCCTATAAAACTCTTGAACTAAGGAAGATGATACACTGGTTCTTGCAGAAAGAAGGAGAAAAATTTCATGAAGCATGGGAGCGATTTAATGATCTACTCAACCAGTGTCCTCACTATGGATTTGACACTTACTCCTTGACTCAGTTCTTTTACAATGGTCTCACCGATCATAATCAAACTTTGGTGGATTTAAATGTTGGTGGGAATATTAGTGACTTGATTTCCCAAGAGTTGTGGAATATCTTCAAGAAAGTTGTGGAGAATTCACATTGTAAGGTGACTAGAAGCAAGGCTGCTACTTTTAACGAAGTTAGATCAAGATCTGACATGGCTTATCAAGTTGCTGAGATAAATAAGAAGTTGAATATGTTTATGAATGACAACAAGTCCAGTAGGGATCATTGCACTCTTTGTGGTAGATTTTGGCATACAGTAGCTGGTTGTATGAACATTAAAGTGACAATGCCGGAGGAAGACGTGAGCTATATTAGTAGACAAGGTCAGAAATTTGATCCTTTTTTAAACACCTACAATAAAGGTTGGAAGTTTCAGCCGAACTTTTCATGGAAAAATCAAGGGGATGCAAAACCAATGGGACCACTTGAGTTCCAAGTGCTACAAAAACAGTAGTATTCAGCTCCTTCATCTTCTACACAACAACAATTTCCTTCCCCCATGGAGAAAAAATTGGATAGGCTTGAAGATATGTTTGCTCAACTTTTGAGAAAGATGGATTAGAGTGCTCAAGCTTGCTCTTAAGCTATGAACAAAATGGAGCAAAACATTCAGTTTAACTAAGCTGCGATTTGAAACTTAGAGGTACAAAACAATTAAGTGGCAAAAAGAGATAAGTGATAGAGGTAAAGGAAAGCTATTGAGTAATACTCAAGTGAATCTAAAACAAGATCGTATGGCAATTCATTTGAGGAGTGGAAAGGTGGTAGAAGGTGTGGTTCCTAAGGAGAAGGAAGCTAAGATAAGTGAAACAGAGGATGCTGAAATTGTGAATTTGGATGAAGAAGAAGGGTCTAAGGAAACTGAACCAAAAAAAGAGTCCTTACTAAGTTCAGAATTTTCCTTTGTGCCGCCCATACCATACCCCCAAATGGTAAGGAAGAAATATGATGATTCCAAATTTCAAAAATTCCTTGATCTTTTTAAGAAGATCCATGTTGAAATCCCTTTTGCCAGAGCACTTGTTGAGATGCTTGCTTACACTAAGTTCTTGAGAGAAATCATCTCCAACAAAAAGAAGCTAGATAATTTTGTGACAGTAGCCTTAACCGAGCAGTGTATTACTATTTTATAAAATAAACTACCCCCTAAGTTAAAGGATCCAGGGAATTTCACTATTCCTTGTCATTTTAGGGCTTCTAATGTTTTGAATGTTTATGTGACCTAGGTGCAAGTATTAGTCTTATTCCTTTATCTCTCTATAACAGGCTTAGAATTGGTGAACTCAAACCAACTACAATCTCATTGCAACTTACCAATAGATCAATTCGATATCCTATTGGTATAGTTGAGGACTTACTGGTGAAAGTTGGTAAGCTTATAATTCCTTCTGACTTTGTTGTGCTTGAGATGGATTTTGATATGTAGGTTCCTATAATCTTAGGAAGTCCACTTTTAGCCATTGTTGGAGCATTGATTGACATCCCGAATGGTAAGTTGACCTTGAGAGTTAGTGGTGAGAAAGAGGTGTTTAATATTTTCAAGGTTTTAAAGGGACACTTCTTCAATGAAGTCAAATATAGAATAGATGTGAATGATTCTCTTACATTTGAATCTATTCCTAATTTAGTATATGATGATGCTTTAGAGACATGCCTAGCTTTAAGAATAGATGAGAATGAATAGGATGATGAGTCAATGGAATATGCTTATAGATTGCAAGGTAATAGTTTTAGGTATACACCTCTAATTAAAGAATTGGGCCCTCCTAACCCTAAATTGTTACCTTCCATATTGAGTCCACTAAAACTTGAATTGAAATGGAGGTATGCATTCTTGGGAGAATCAAATACTTATCCAGTTATCATTTCTTCTTCTTTGAATTCCTCTCAAGAAGAGAAGTTATTAACGGTGTTACGTGAGCATAAAGTGGCTACTGCATGAAGTATTGCTGACATAAAGGGAATTAGCCCTTTTATTTGTGTTCAAATGATTTTAATGGAGGAAAACCACAAACCTAGTGTGGAAAGTCAAAGGAGGCTCAATCCCAATATGAAGGAAGTTGTGCGATCTGAGGTGCTTAAATTACTTGATGCAGGAATTATCTATCCTATTTCTAATAGCTCCTAGTTAAGTCCTGTGCAGGTTTTACCAAAGAAAGGTGGCATAATTGTCATCTCTAATGATAGGTTATAACAGGGTGGATGGTTTGCATAGACTATAGGAAATTAAATGCAGCAACTAGGAAAGACCATTTTCCTTTACCCTTTATTGATCAAATGTTGGAAAGATCAGTGGGGCATTATTATTACTACTTTTTAGATGGTTATTCAGGGTATAACCAAATTCTTATAGCCCCGGAGGATTAGGAGAAGATCACCTTCACGTGTCCCTATGGTACATTTGCGTATCGTAGGATGCCCTTCAGATTGTGTAATGCTTCTCCACTTTCTAACGCTGCATGATGTCTATATTCTCTGACATGGTGAAGAATATAATTGTGGTATTTATGGATGACTTTTTTATTTTTGGTTCTTCTTTTGACATATGTTTGTTCAATTTAGAATAAGTTGTACAAAGATGTGAAGAAACCAATCTTGTGCTAAATTAGGAAAAGTGTCATTTTATGGTATAAGAAGGGATCGTCTTAGGCCACAAAATCTTGAATAATGGAATATAGGTGGATCCAGCTAAAATTGAAATCATCAAAAAATTACCATCTCCCAATTTGGTTAGAGCAATAAGGAGTTTTCTTGGGCATGCGAGGTTTTATAGAAGATTTATTAAAGATTTTCCTGATCTTTCTAAACCCTTATATGCTTTGTTGCAAAAGGAAATCCCTTTTGAATTTACTGATGAATGTCTTAATACTTTCAACAGGTTAAAGAAGGAACTTACCTCAGCTCTTATATTGACTGCATCGAAATGGAATCTCCCTTTTGAGTTGATATGTGATGCTAGTGATTATGCATTTAGGGTCGTTTTAGGATAGAAATAGGATAAGAAATTACATGTCATTTATTATGCTAGCAAAGTTCTTACTGATGCTCAGGTTAATTTTGCTACTACAGAGAAAGAATTGCTAGCAGTGGTTTTTGCATTTGATAAATTTAGATTTTATCTTGTTGGATCCAAAGTCATTGTTTACACTAACCATTCCGCTTTGAAATATTTTCTTACCAAAAAGGATATTAAACCAAGGTTGATCACATGGATTTTACTCTTGCATAAATTTGATTTGGAAATTAGAGACAAGAAAGGATCCGAGAATTCAGTAGTTGATCATTTTTTGAGACTTGAGCAAGGTGACAAAATGGAAGCTGAACCGATTAATGATGCCTTCCCTGATGAGAATCTGTGGTCTGTTAAGGGAAATATTCCTTGGTTGCTGATCATTGTAATTTTTTGGTGTCCAACATTATCCCAAGTGATTGCTCATACCATAAGAGAAGGAAATTCTTATCAGAGGTAAGGAACTACTTTTGGGAAGACCTGTTGCTCTTTAGAAGGTATCCTGATAGGATAATTAGGAGATGTATACCTGATGAGGAGATGCGATCAGTGTTGTATCATTGCCATGCTTCTCCTTATGGTGGACACCATGGTGCTAATAAAATGACAGCAAAGGTTTTACAATCAGGTTTGTATTGGCCTACTCTTCTTAAGGATTCTAAAACTTTTGTTATGACATATGATAGATGTCAAAGGATAGGAAAAATAGGTAGGAAGCATGAGATGCCTCAATTGGGGATTATAGAGGTTGAACTCTTTGATGTATGGGGCTTGGACTTTATGGGACCGTTTCCAGTATCCTTTGGCAATTAATACATCGTTGTGGTGGTTGATTATGTATTCAAATAGGTGGAAGTCACAGCTTTGGCAAACAACACTGGAGCAAGGGTTGTGAAATTTGTAAAGAAGCATATATTTTCAAGATTTGGAGTTCCAAGAGTCATAATCAGTGACAATGGGGTGCATTTTCAGAATCATCAATTTAAATCTTTTTGGGCAAAATATAGGTGCCATTTTAAGTTCGGAACCACTTATCATCGCCAAACTAGTGGGCAAGTCGAGGTGTCAAATCAAGAAATCAAGTAAATCTTAGAAAAGACTGTCAATACATCAAGAAAGGATTGGGCATTGTAGCTTGATGATGCTCTCTAGGCATATACAAGACTCCTTAGGGTATGTCCCCATATTGACTAGTCTTTGGAAAATCTTGCCATCTTTCGGTTGAAATTGAACACAAGACATTATGGGCAATCCGGAAGTTGAATTATGATTTCAAAGAGGTTGGATAGAGGAGACTAATGGAGTTGAATGAGCTAGATGAGTTTCGCCTAGATGCTTTTAAGAATGTTGGAATATACAAGGAGAGAACCAAGGCTTTCCATGACAAGCATATCTTTTGAAGAGAATTTAAACTTAGTAAAAAGGTTTTTCTAGTTAACTCTCATTTGAAATTGTTTCCAGGGAAATTGCGATCAAGATGGTCTAGAACTTTCGTGGTGACTAAGGTATACCCAAATGGAGCGGTGGAGATTGGAAGGGATAAGCAACCACCATTAATGGTCAATGGGCAACAACTTAAGCATTACTTTGAGGGAGAGATGGTTGGATACATTTCTACCATCACATTTAAAAATTGACATTATGGTGGCCTAGTCCAGCTGAGGACATTAAACTTAGCGCTTGTTGTAAGGTAACCCAACATTTCTAACTCTTTGTGTGTTTTATTGATTTCATTATCTCATTTTTTCATATTTTTTATTCTATTTTATTGTGTCTTGTGTAGGGTTATTGGTTATAAGACACCTCAATAACACCTCCTAGTAGCAAGAGGAATAGTGGGATCAAGACGCATCAATCCAAGAGGTAAGATCCATGTTACGTGGGGGGGGGGGGGGTAATTCTTTTAGTATCTTTTAATAGTTTTATGATTTTCATTCATACATCATGCATATAATCCTATGGTATCATTGAGTAGTTGAAAGGGGCAAAATAAGAGTGAACTAAGTGATATGGACATAGAAAAATTTGAGAAGGTCCGTCCAGCGACAACATGTCCATTTAACGGACATTACAAGGCATCTTACTCCTAGAAAACCTGAGAAGGTCCACTTAGTGGACATCATTCAGCTTCTGGCACTTAGAGATCCGAAAAGGTCTGCTTAAAGGACATCATGTCTGTTTATCGGATATTACCCAGCTTCTGTCACTAAGAAACCCGAGAACGTTTGCTTAGCGGACATGCTCAAACTCTATTTTTAAAAACACCTTTTGCCTTCCTTTACCGCACTCCCATGCGTTTCCCCCCATTTTTTGCCTCCACCTTCACGCCACCCCCTTCTGTGATCCATTTTCTTCCTCACCCACCTTTTCACCCAGATTTTCTCCCTTTTCTTCTTCTCTTCATCTCTTCTTTCACTCCCTTCAACTGACCTATCCACCAATTCAAACCTTAATTGCCTCCACCTATAGTACGCTACTCTCCTCCATATTAATAAATACCACCACCCTAATATTCGTGGATTTTGGGAATTCTCTTGAGGCTTAGCACTGAGTCTATGTACTTTCCATTCTCAGCTACTCGGGTAACTCCTCTTTCATCATTTGGGGTAAAATCATCACTGAATTTGTTCTATTGAGGAATCTTTTGATTCCTAGGACATTTTGAATTTGTGGAGTTGAAGCTTGACATACCCATTAGTGTGGGTTGCTGAAAATTGTGTTTTTGAGATTTAATTTATTTAAGGTTTGTGTGGGATTTAAGTTTGTGGTTGGGCTGAAATAGAGTTTGAGCTGTATTGATGTTGAATTTTTAATTGTGTGGCAGTTGTTGGGTTTGTGCTATTGATTGAATCCAGAGATGTGTTGAAGTTGTGGGGTTTGTATTGAAATTGAGCTAAGATTATAGATGGTGGTGTATCTATCCGTAATGTTGCAATTTAAGCAAATGGCAAGAAAGAGCACTGCCCAATCCTCTAGAGCTACTAGGGGTAAATGGTTGGTCGAGGAGACAGAGGAATCGGAGCTTCGGCAATCTCTATTCAACAATGAATAATGTGAGGCTTGGTATGATAAGAAAAAGAATAACAAGTTTGTGTTAGAAGTCTCCATGGAAGCGGGAATTGATGCAGAGTCCCAAGTGAGAGCCAACTTGGATAGATTTCACTGGGGTAAGTTGTTGGACCTAAAGGGAGCATACTACCCAGCTACCGTCAAGCAATTTTATGCCAACCTTAACGCAATAGCAGATAAACAACCATCATAACTCATTTCTCATATAAATAGGAGAGAAGTGGTCATCATCGCAGAGTTGATTCGTGAACATTTGGAGATGCCCATGGGAGGCCAAGTCCCTTCCTTTGACAAGCAGGCAAGGTATTCCATTGATAGCCAATGGACCAAGAATAATGCTATGTCTTGTTTTGCAGTTAAGGCCGCTATACGCTTCACAAACCAGCGCATGTTCATGCACTGCGACTCCCTTGATATTGAACAGAAATTGGTGGAATTCATCCTTGTTCATAATGTCATCTCAAAGGCTAGTGACTCGGGGTACCTTCAGAATGAGGATCTATGTATTTTAGACAAAATGTTTTTCCGAGATGATCAATTCTAGGTTATTGCGATTGTCAAGATGATCATGGCCTCGATGTGGCAAGTAGTGCATCACAAAGTTGAGACTAAGAGGTTTGTATTTCCAGTCCTATTGAGCCAGTTATTTGGGCGTCTTAAGATCCTCTACAAAAATAAAGACGTGGCTCATACGACTGATGTGGAAGTCATCAATGCAGATAAGATAAGGGAATTCAATTATCGAGAAGATGCTCCAAATAGGTGGGTCAATCAGCATCGAGTGAGGGCCAATCTGACTACCACCACTGCACCACACTCCTAAACTACTCAAGGCCAAGGGAACCATCAGATTCTAGCCCAGTTACAAAAAGTCCACACAGAAGTCTAAAGACTTTGAGCTCAAGTGGGAAATCTCACGAATTACTAAACACAGATGGAAGAAATGTTGAGGGCTTTTATGGAGCGCCATCCACTCTTTTCGGACTAGCATTTGATGAGACATTATAGGATCCTAGGATTTCATGTGCATTTTTAGTTTCATGCATTAGCTTCGCACTTTATGTTCCGCTGGCCTTATGTTTTATTTTTTTCTTTTATTTTGGACAATTGTAAGGATACTTCAGGGATCTTTTGTTCTATCCCCATAATTTTGTGATGCATAGCTTAATGGGTGATAGGAATCCAAGGTGTAAAATTTGGTTTTCTGACATTGCAATCTGTTAATTAAGGGGGTTTCTTTTCCTTAGTCTTTATTCAGTTCTTTGCATTATACTTTCTCTTTTATCTTACCCACCATTGAGGAGAATGTTATTCTAAGTGTGCGGGTGGGATAAATTGATGATTTTGTATGCATAATGTTGTATTGAATTATCTTACGATTTCCATTAAAATTTTTTTTACCTTTTGTTTTGTATTAGTTTTGCATTAGTTAATTTTGCATTTATTTTCATCTTGCATGTGTGCATACTTATACATCTTTCACATCCTAATTGTCTTTATAATCCAATTTAGTGAGTTAATTGTATTATGGGTAAGATTGATCTTAAATCAGATGCATAATATGATTAAATTGATTACATACCTTGTCACAATTGGACGCTATAATGTTAAATTGATTGAATGAACATGCTATTGATTGAGAAAACATCACCAAGTGAGCTATTTGGAGCCTAAAGGATTGCATCGAATCCTATTTTCTTGTGAGTGATATAATTTTCTCTTCTATGTATGTTTACTTCTAAAACTTGCATTGCATCTTTTTGAGGTTACATAATCATACTATAATATGTTCATGAAAGTGATAAAAGGCATTAGGATTGAGCTTGAGCCAAATAGCCAACCTTTTTCATCTATATCAATCCCCTAGTGAATCCTTTGTGTCTATTGATTGTATTTGAGCCTTTTTCTTTGTAAACCTATTCCAAAGAACCTTGAGTCAAGAAAAACAAATTTACCCTTATTCGGTGGTTATTAGAGATATAAATGTTGCGTATTCAATATTCTTATTGATAGATATACAAAGGAAGAAATGTGGGAATGTTTTCAACTAAAATTGAAGGAGCATGAAAAAATAAAGGAAAACAGTAACAAAATAAAAACAAGAATTAGAAAGAAAGAAAAGAAAAAAGTGGCATCTAAATGGTATTGTTAAAAAAATTGGGCATGTTCACTTCAAATCCCAAGGTGAAAGAATAATGGAAAATTTTAATAATATTGGTGGAGTTTCCTAAGTATTATGATTGTTAGGTATTTTTTCAGTAAAATGATTGTAATATTTATAGTTTCTGCTCTACTAATCATTGAATATTTGAATTCCTATCCTTTCTTTCTTAGCTTACTTTACCCTTTGGCCCCATTACAACTAAAGGAATAAAGACCTTTTTGATTCACGGATATGCCATAGATGGGAGAAGTGGAGAAGTAGATAAGATGCAAGTTTATGGTAAGAGACATGTATTAGAAGATGACTGAGAGTCACCCTTAAACACTTGTGTGTGAAAGTGAATGCTTTATGAGAGACTTCATTCATGGCATGTGATTTTGATTAATTGAAGCATTATGATGTCTTATTTTTACTTCATTTGTGATCTAATTTGTGAAGTATTATGTGGCCTTATACCTATATTTCAATTCTTAACTATAATGCTTTCAACTTATTGGATTGAACTATGGTGATGATTAGGTTTGGAATGATGGAAAGAAAATGTTTGTAGGTATCGTTCGTTTTAAGTAAACCCTCAGGAGACTATAACTCCTCTATTATGGACGTGTAGGCATATACTAAATGCACCATGCACCTATGAAAGTGGAATCAAAATTTTGATTGTGGATTTAGCATTTAGTTTTCTTTTGTTTTTGCTTGGAGACAAGCAATGGTTCAAGTGTGGGAGAATTTGATAAGTCAAATTATTTATATATGATTTTGGGATGAATAGGAACTAATTTGACTTATCTTCATATGAATTGTGTACTTTATTTGGTTAATTCTCACACATTTCAACTTTATTGCTTAATAGGTACAATTGGAGATATTTTGGGGAAAAAGACATAAATTTGACTGTGGATCTCAGATTAAGGCTATTCAAGTACACTTTCAAAGAGGATTCCGAGCTTTATAACTTTTGTGAAGACCCCGAAGAGAGATTTGGCCTTTTGAAGGGTCAAAAGTGCACATTCCTGAAGATGTTCAGTGTTTGTCCGCCTAAAAAACATCATATCCCTCCAAACGGACATGAACAGAGAAGAAAGGCTAAAAGACCCGTGAATGTCTGCTCAAAGACATAATGTTTACTTAATGGACATTCACTGTCCAAACCAGAAGGTTTGCATTAACTCCACCTAATAAACTTTGACGATGCAGACATGATTTTTATTCCCCTGTTTAGCAAAAACTAGGTTTCTTTGACCCCAAGACACTATATATACTCATTTTGAAGACCTAGATAGGGGTTTTGGCACTAAAAACGAGCTAGTAAGATAGGAGGCACCCAAAAGAGGAAAAAGAGTAGGAAGAAGGAGGATTGAAGCAAGCTTGATTTGTGTTCTTTCAATTTTCTCTCTCTTGTATGGTACTTGTTTTTATTTGTTCAGATTCTTTTATCATGTTCTGGAACCAAACCCCATTTAGGGTTAGGGATGTAGCCTATTTTGGGGATTGATTGATGTTTATGGATTGATTGATGTTGAATGAAAGTTCTTGGGGTTATAATTATCTTTCTTGAGCTTCACTGTTGTTTCTATGCTTGATCACCATAGATGCAATATGAGGAATCATATGATGGACTGAGAGGTGAATGGTTTGTGCATTAAGAAGATAAACACATTAGATTTAGAAATATAGATATCCTGAACTAGTGTGATAACTTAGGATTGTTTGGTCTTAATGAATTTGACTAGTTAGATTTCACATTGAGAAATGGTAATCAACTAGTTGGGTATTCTTGTATGTCTTGAGAGAGAATATAAGTGCATTTGTGCAAGTGTTATTATAACTTGTCATTCAATCAATTCCAGAATTGATCGATCAACCTCTTAAATTGGTGAATCCCGAAGCCCTAAGTCTCAAACATCGAATTTTCCCTTGTTTGTTTATTTACATTCTTCACAATTGATTGTTTATTCCAATCCAATCATCTTTTACATTTCCCATCATTTTGGTTCAAGTAATTAGGATTAATTTAGTAGTGAGTATTTTAGTCCTCGTGAGATACGATCTTGGAATACTTGATGTATAAGTACTAGGAACAACTCTTTCCACTTGTAGATTCAGTCGACCAGGGAGTATATAAAATAAGTGACTTTCAATTTGTCTTATTGAGATGAGAAATGATGTGAATTTGATTATATGTAAGATTCATGTGTATTTGACATAAGTGAGCTTATTAATGATGGTTCACTCACTGAGTTTGCAAAACTCATCAAAATTGCAACGTGACTTTTCAAGTACGAGAGAGGAGACCTATTTCCTAAGATACACTGCAAGTACGTTTTGAATTAAGAAATTGCTCAAAGGTTTGTCAGCTGATGTCTAAATAATAGTAAACTATTTTTATATCTTTTTCTGTTGTCATATAAAACTTTTGTAAAATAGTAGTTAACTCTTAAATGTTTTAGTAATGTAGATATTTTTTTAATGACTATGGTGTAAATAATATTAGTAAATGAAATGAGTAATTGAGTTTTTAAGTATTCTGTTATTATGTATGATGCCATATAAGAGAACATGACTTCTTTAAGATTCCATTTTCATAGGATATGTACTCGAATGTCCTCTGGATGTTCGGGTATATACTCTATGATAGTGGGATGTTACATTAGTTTGGGTGTTAATTATTTTGGTGGGAGGCCCATATTTAAAGGTCTTTTACGTAGTTAGGGTTTGTTTCTTTTCAAGGGTTATAAATACATCATAATAAACATTGTTTAGGGTTTGATTGGATGAATAACTAATTCCTAAGGGAGGATTTCTTGTCTTCTTCTTTTGCATTAAGAATATAATTCTTATCAAGGTAAACACTTGTGGCAAATTTCTATTCTTGTTTTAAAATCGGCCTTATTATATGCATTTCTTTTCATATAATTGATTATAGGTTCGTTACGGATGGGGATTTCTTCTTGTTCTTGTTCTATCCAAAGTGTGTGTTTAAGGGATTTCGGGTTCTTTAGCCTTAGGGTTCTATATCATTTGGTATTAGAGCTTAGGTTAGGATAAATTCTTATTTATCTTGTGTCTATGGGTTGTTATTGTTGTTATTTTCCATTAGAACTAGAAGTTAGGGTTCATCTTATTATTGCATTTTTCTTAAAAAAAGAAAAAAATCAATAGCTAGACAAGAAAAAGATGTTGCTACAGTAAAAAAAGTTGAAAAACAAAAAAACAGTTGCAAAAAAAAACCTTGTGGTTGGTGTGATTATAGGATTTTCTTTTGCTATTTTCCTATTTTGTTTAATGCCTTTACATCTTTGCATTCAAGTTGATTTTTCCACTAGGGAAATTTCAATTCATGCATTTATCCATTAGTTTCATCATTTTCTTTCATTCTAAGTTTCCATTTTTTAATCTCTTAGTGTTTCTTTTTGTTTCCATTTACACTATAATTAATAAATTGATTCTTGTTAATTTAAATTCTGTATTTTTGGGCATCATACATCCTTTCCTCTTGTGTGTCCATTTTTCCTTCATTCATTTCGGTATACTTGCTTCTAGATTTATGTTCATCTTCTTTCTTATGTATTTTTATTGCATTCTTAAATCTTAATTTACTGTTTGTGCATTACCTTAACTAGAAACTGAATTCTAAAGTGCAGTTGAGAACATCAAGTTTGAGTGGAAAAAGACTTGAGTGCGTAAGCTTAAAAGAGGTAAAAAAAAAGCCAAATTTGAGTGAAACTCGAGTGGAGTGTCATCTTTTGAGTAAACAAACTAAGGGAGTGACTTATGTGGTTATCTTTTATTGCTAACCATTTTTCTTGAAGCATTTGTCATAAGAATGGTCGATAGCAGGGACGAAAAGGAAACATTACATGAGGAGGACGACAATATGCCTAATTTGAAAGTGACGTATAAGGCATTTGTGAATGAGTTCAAGAAGTTATCTGCTAGGATGGATCGGATGGATGAGAGAATTAGTAAAACTAGTAGAATCCAAAATCTTAATAGATCAATTGGCAATCACAAGAATAGGAAGGAAGAATTGGAAAAAATGTATGACAAGTATAAAGATTAAGTACAATCCGTAAGGGGTAGAGTAAGGAGGGAAGAAAGAGTGGAGAGAAAGGTTAGCAATATTAATCCTTCAAAGGTAGAAATGATGCTGAAGTGTACTTAGAATGGGAAAGAAAGGTGGATATGATTTTTGCTAATCATAACTATTCTGAAGATAAGAAAGTAAGATTAGCAACAGTAGAATTCTCTGATTATACTTTAATTTGGCGGGATAAATTGGTAAAGAGTAGGAGGAGGAATAAGGAACTAACTATATCCACTTGGGAAAAGATGAAAAGAGTGATGAAGAAGAGGTTTATACCACTTTATTATCATAAAGAGTTGCACCAAAAATTATAGTCTCACAGAAGGAACTAGATCAGTAGAAGATTATCACAAAAAGATGGAGATACTAGTGATTAAAGATAACATAAAAGAAGAGGAAGAGGTGATAAAGGGTCGGTTCATGGGCAGATTGAATAGGGAAATTGCCGATGTGGTTAAGTTACAACATTATGTAGAGATGGAGGACTTTCTCAAAGGAGGGCAGCTAAGTCTTTCTCATTCTAGCAGCAAATGGAATCCAAAATAGAGCAAAAATGAAGATAAGAAGAGGGAGCACTATTCGAATTCTAAGGAGAAAGACAACGGGTTAAAAAAAGGCAAGGAGATGAGTACTTCAATTTAAAAATTACCAATGATTTATCCTCTAAACCTTCTAAACATAGGGATATTAAGTGCTTTAATGTTAAGGGCGTAATCATTATGCATCTGATTGTCCTAATAGGAAGACTATGTTTACTAAGGGTGGTGAAATTGTTTATGAATCTGATGATAGTAATGAGTCTGGTAGTAGTGATTTCAGTATGCCACCTTTGAAAGATTTTTCTGATGTTGATGAGAATGTTAAGTATGCTGTGAATGGTGAATCTTTAGTTGCTAGACATGTATTAAACTTGAATGTGAAGGAAGATAGCCTAGGAAAAAAGGAGAATATATTTCACACGAGATGCTTAGTAGGTAGGAAAGCTTGCAACATGATTATTGATGGGGGTAGTTGCATTAATGTGGCTAGTAATACTGTTGGACGCTGTTTCCAAAGTCCAACTCTCATGCAGAATATCTTAATACGTGAGTTTATCTCCCATAGAGAACACCTTGACCTTTATTGGATTATCTTGTTTTCTCTGATACCACAAGATGTCGAGTACTTATAACACACATTCATCGCCCATACTTGCATTCAAAACTCCTTTTTTTTTACTCAGCTCTGCTCTTCGACTATCCATTTATCCATTTCAACCCAAATACCTCAAGGAACAGCGTTGGCTAGTCCACACTTCATATATATACATGCTTCGAGGTTATCGGCATACCTTTTACTATAGACATCCAATTCAGCCTTTCTTTGGATAGCTTGAAAGAGGATTTCAAGAGCTACAACTTTCATGAAGACCTCGAAGGCCAACTTTTACTTTGAATGTTCAAAAATAGGATAGAATATAAACATGAACAGTAACCCAGATGATATTGTAAACAGTAACACAGACGAAGTCTGTGAACAGTAGCACAGAGGAATCTGTGTATAGTAACACAGATGAATTTATGTACAGTAACACAGATGATACTCTTCAACTAATATCACTTCTTAACTCCTTATAATCCTTGGCCTATGATCTATCCTCTGTGTTCTATCCTCTGTAGTTGACTTTTATCTTCTGTGTTGACCACTTATCATCTGTGGTCTTTCCTCTGTGTTCTATCTTCTGTAGTTGACTTTTATCTTTTATGTTGACCACTTATTGTCTGTGGTCTATCCTCTATGGTGGACTTTTTTTCTTCTGAGATGACTACTTATCGTCTGTGGTCTATCCTCTGTGTTTTATGTGTTCTTACGTCATCACAGACGATACTTTTGCTTTTGATTCACCCTTTCCTCTGTGTTCTGACGTCAGCACAGAGAATACTTCTCCTTACTAATCCTCCTTGCCTTTGTGTTCAATCGTTAGCATAGACGATAGTTCTCCTTTATATTTTCCTTGCCTTTGTGTTCTGACGTCAGCACAGACGATACTTCTCCTTTCTATTCCTCCTTGCTTCTGTGTTTTGATGTTAGCACAGATGATACTTCTCCCTTCTATTCCTCCTTGTCTCTGTGTTGTGACGTCATCACAGACGATTCCTTTCGTCTGTGTTTTTCACATGCGATCCTTCCCATTCTTACGTGC
>JANZXR010369536.1:0-19286 GCA_027575705.1 Erythroxylum echinodendron
TTGTCACACTCTCATTGGCTCTCTTTAATTTCTTCCCAAATCAATTCCAATTTCTCTCCAATTTCCAATGGCTCAATTCCAAAAACTCCTAATTCCATGTGTCTAACTTTCCAGTGCCATTGGTCTGTCAGTTTCACTATCAGTAGACCCCTATTCGGTCACTCGACAAATTTCGGTCCGGAAACAATTCCAAAAAATTCCCGAAAAATTCCTATAATTCTCTAAAAATGTGAAAACCCCTATAATCCTCTCCAATTCAAATTCTCATTCACACAAAACACATTTTCTATAAAACGCATTTATTCACACTTAAACCAGGAAATGTCATGAATGCATGTACAACATTTATATGTGCAAAAATTCACTATTTCCTATTCATGTGCATATGTGAATGCATGAATATAGCAATGCACTATTTAACAATCCTAACCGATTCCAAATTACCAAAATACCCTTCCCATAAGTGAGGGGATGTTACAACGGCCTAGAGAGTTATGTAACAGAGCCATCACATCAGCCAATTCCGAGAGAAAACCTACAGAGAAATTAAGAGATTGAGGAAGAAGATGAAGGAAGAGAGAGACGGGGACAAAACTAAATGCGAGGTACTTTTTGGAACATGTGGTTTTCTACCGTTGCTTCCTCCGCAATTTTCTTCCCGATAGTATTTTCCATCAATTCAATTTTATTGTTATATGAAATTGAAACAATCAATGAGAATAGGTTGTGTTGAATTTAGAGTTTTATTTATACTGACCTTCGGGTTTTTAATTCTTGAGACTAGTAAAGTTTAATTGATTGTGTTATTGTTGATTTAATTGTGATTCAATTTCTATACGTTATAATTTGGTAATAAACTGAGAGGGTGAGCAGAGTGAAAATAATTTATTTGGGCTAACGAGAATTAGGTAAATTGATAAATAAGAATTGGATCAACTGGTAGAATCATGTAATAAGATATCAAGAGTATGCTCCCAGTAGGCTAATAGACAATTTTAGAACAATTTTAGGTTGTGCGTAAATTATAAGCCGAGAGATCACAATTTCATTATTTAATTTAGGGATCACTAGTTTAGATTAAGGATTATAACTCAAGAGAGAGTAATCTACTCTAGGGTCGTCTGGACCCATTTGATGGAGTTATGTAAATATAGTGCCCTGGAAAGCAAGTGTATTTACTTATAACTTAATTTTCTTCCAGTTACTTTTGTAATGAAAATATTATTATTAATAAAATAAAAGAGTTTGGTTTTTGTAAGCACTATATATCTAGTCATAAGGTACCGAGATTCTTTTGTAAGTAATATACATATACATAGAGATGTATGGGAAATATGTATATTATTAGAATCTAAATTAGTTGATTCACAGTTGAATAATCAAGTTGGTCACTTGATTATAGTTTAAAATGTAGTGTTGAGATTTATCTCTATATAAGTAAAGGAGTTTACTTCAAGGGAATGATGAGTTTCATATCATGATAGTAGTTGACTATCGATAATGGCACTATTAAATGAATCTAGAATCATGTATGTTTTAATGAATAAAGTAGGTCGTTACTTTAATCTTAAAACATACATTTTAGCATTTGCTTATTATGAACCACAATCTCAATGAGTGGTGAACTCATATATGTTTCATTATAATTCATGATAAAAGTGGAATGGATTTTTACACTGTATTTATCCAACGTCTGTACGTTGGAATTATTAACTGAAAGATGTATCAGGGAACATTCAATCAAATAAAGAGTTTATAGTGGTATCATCACTTCTAGTTGTTTTATGAAGATTGGTGATTAAGCTGGCGCCACAAATTTGATGGATAGCTACCCATCAGGTCTTAGCACTAAGATGAGATATTCTGTATTAATCACCGTATAGAGTAAAATGGGGGATCTAGAAGGAAAAGCCAATATAAGGGTAAAATGGTAATTTACCCTTTATTGTGCAGATGGCTATAGTAAGGTTCATAATAGGGTTTGCAATTAGACATCTTATTTGAAATATATGCCGTGATAATATTAAGTAATTCAAGAGTTCAATTAATTGTCTTTAATGGAATGACATTTAGTTAATAATCTAGAATTAATTGTAATGAGATTAACTTAATTCTGGGCTTATTGGAGCTTGAATTATGTAAGACTAATTAGATTGCCCACTTGACTTTTGGGAAGGTTATTAAGGAAAGTAAGAAAAATGAAAAGAGGTTATCAGAAAGAAAATCAGATAGTTTGGAGAGAGATGGACGAATTGGATTTGGACGAATAAGACAGGAACAATTTAATTAAGAGTTAATTAAATTGGGTCTTAAACCCATAATTAAATGATGGGCTTACAATAATTAATTGTTAGTTATAAGCCCAAAATAATATTTAATTTGGGCCAGATTTTGATTTAATTAATTTGATTAATTAAATTAAAATTATTTAAAAAAAGCTATAAGCAAAACTGAATTCTATAATGATGTAGAATTCGGCTATACTTATTTTTAAAAGGCTGATCGCTTGTAAGGCCAACCCTTTTAGCATTATTTACGTTAAAAAATGAAGTGGTGCATTAACTTATGCCTTTTATTAATAAAGGCATGAAGGTAGAGTGGGCATTATCTTAATGGCTTGTTTTAAATAAATACATGTAAAGCTCTTTTGAGTGGATTATATGATGAACGAATATGAAGTATTAACTTATGTTTTTACTAATAAAGTCATGCAAGTGGAGTGGGCGTCATCTCATTTGTTAAATGGTTTTAATGGCTTCTTTTAATGACATATACAAAAAGATCTTTTGAATGATTTTGCAAGATGAATATATATGGCTTTTAGGCTCTCCATTCTTTCCAGATGATCGTCCAAATGTTGGACTTAAAGAAAGTTTTTTCAAAAACAAGGAGAAGTGTGTATGAATTTTGGCTCTCCTAGTTCTTCATTTTTGTTCTCTAAGCCAACAGAAAATACCAAAAGGATTGCTATCCTATTTTTGTTATCCTTTCCCACTAAAGGATCTTGATAACCACGTTGTCCAAGGAGAAAAAGTGGTAGATCAGATTGGTTGAGGATACAGCAGCGAGGATCAAAGTTATAGCGAGGAGTCAGTAATATTCGGATCCTATTTATTTTCCTTATGCCGTATCATGTATGATCAAAGCATATAGATTGGGTGTTTTCGCGTCTGCTGTGTTTTGATTTCTAAAAAAGGTTTTAAAATCTACTGTTTTAGCCAAATCTTGCATGTTTTATTTGCCGATCCAACAGTTGGTATCAGAGACATGTTTATTACAGATGATTTTGATTCCTATATGTGATACATAGGTTGGCAATTATTTTTTGTATGCTACATATTTTTATTTGATAGAAATATATATAGCGTATGTTTTGCTCATTTGGTTGCCCATAGAATTTGTATCTACCATGTAAGATTTCTTCATTTGGTTTGAAACAAGGAGGGTGGTCTATCATCACCATGTTTCCTCCTTGGCCTCATTTTTCTATTTATTTTGATTTTTTAATGTACAAATTGATGTAATGATGAAAATGAAGCAGTCATGGACTGAAGAAATGAAGAAGTAATGGTTTCGATGTATTCTTTTGTGTATTGGCAAAGTTTAGGTTTTGCGAAAACCAAAATTCTATATTTTTGTTTTAATCGAGCAATTTTTGGTTTTAATGAAAACAAGTACTGTTTTTATTTGTTATGACAAAGATTTGGATTTATGAAAATCTAGTGCTGGATTTTTTGTTTTCATAGTAACAAAATCCGGTTTTATAAAATGTCATTACACATTTTTTACTCAATAGGCCGGGTCATGTGAGCGAAGAGTTCAAAGCAGAAGATATGAGTCTAAGTAGATTATTTTGGGCCTAAAAGCTTTGTAATTTTTTTATTTTTTATGTTCTAGGACGGACAATCAAAAGTTACTTATTAGTTCATAAGATGAATGGATGAATGGATGCAAATAATATGTGATATTTTATGATTGTATGCCATTTAGAAAATTGTCAACCCTATTCTTTGCCATGCATTCATTATGTATAAGACATATAATTACACAATCTAGGGCTGGTAATAAATTGCAACTAGACAAGATGGTATTTAGAAAAAAAAAACTTAAACCCAAAAAGATTAAGTGGGAGAGGATGCTCATGTGAGAGTCCAAGGGCTCCAAATGATGGCCCATTTGCATGTGGTGAAGCTTTATACCCCATTGAAGGGAATGAATCCTAGATCTTGCATGGTTTGGATCTCCTTAAGGATAAGTCCATTTATTGGTAGCAAATGTGACCTCCTAACGATGAATGATTTGCATATACCTTTAGTGGATGAATCAAATAGTTATACACTCAACATAGTTTATCAGATAACCTTCCCATCGTAGCTCTATTCATAGATGTATGGACCAAATTATGAAGCTTCTTAAAAAGTTAGGCATGAAGATACTTAGTAGCCTTTTGAGTGGGAGGGTCCCACTTTTTCTTTTAATAGATAAGATGGCCCACCGTCACTTAGTCTATTATAGATAAGAAAAATAATCGTCGTATAAAGATTTAATATAGATAATTTTGTTAAATCTATCATCATGCATACATGCATCATGATTTTATACAAAATTCCAATATTATTGACTAGTTTACTTACTCTTTAATAATTTATATTTTCAGACATAATCACCACAAAATGAATCCACTGACTTCGCTCTTGAAAAATAACAAATTAGAAAATGGAGAGAATTTTAATGAATGGAGGCGTAACATAGAAATTGTTGTTCAATATGAACGAATTTCATGGGTATTAACTGAAAATGAGCCTGTAGCTCTGGGTGCAAATTCAACTCCTGAGTAAGTCCAATATCATGAACGATGGCAGAATGCTGATAAGACTACTAAGTGTTATAGTCTAGCTTCTGTTAGTGACATGTTGCAAAAGCAAATTGCTTGTATGAAAACTACCAGTGCAATGGTTCATCACCTATATGAGATGTTTGGTATGAGGACTAAGTCTGCAAGGGTGAAATATATCCAAACCTTTCACAATCTCAGGTAAAAACATGGTGAACTGGTGCAGGATTACATGCTTAAGGTAATCTCTGTAGTCACTAAGGCTGAGATGCTTGTGGCAAATATGGATGTGGACATGAAGATGATCATGATCATTAATAGCTTAAACTCTTTTTTCAGTAGTTTAAGTTGGACTGCTGTTTTAACTAATCTTCCACATAAGAAAAGATTTTCTTGAGAAAGGTTCATTTGGTGCTGTGAAGCTTTGGTGTGGTAGTGTGGAAGTACATATCTGGGAAAGTTCTAGCTAAGGAAAGACTTGGTATTTAAGTATGTCCGTTATGACCCACCTCTCTTTCCTGGGAACTTACCTGGTGTACTATTCACAACAGCAAGGATTACACCTTAAGTGAGTTGATGAATACTCTCCAGAGTACAGAGGAGATATTAAATATCAAGGTTCATAGGCCAGAAGCTAATGCAGCATCTTCTTCTAAGCCCAAGGATAAGGGTAAGCAAAAGAAGAAGGGTCTAATGAAAAAGGAGGCCCAAACAGGGGTCAAGGCCCAACCTATGAAAAAGAAGGCCAAAGCTAACATCAAGCGAAAGTGTTTCCATTATGATAATATGGGCCACTAGAAAAGAAACTGTCCAGTCTACCTTGAGTCCCTTAAAAGCAAACAAGTTATGGGTTTCCTAAGTTTGTTAGGAACTCTAAATATGGCAGATTTATCTGATTCTTGGATATTAGATTCAAGAGCCACTAAACATGTTTGTTATTCTTTGCAGGGGTTCCAGCAAAGAAAAAGACTATCTAAAGGCCAGTTTCAAGTAAAGACAGTGGATGGATCCTATATTTCGCAGAATTAGGGGGGGTTGTTATCTTGGACATTCCTAGTGGTCATACGTTATATTTGGCAAATGTTTACTACAAGCCAATAATTGTACGAAAAATGATTTCTGTTTTTTTGTTTAATAAAGTCTAATTATTCCTTATATTTTGAAATTTTGTTTCAATAAATGAAAAAAAGGATTTTATTTGTAATGCAACAATTAAATAGGGATTGTTCTTTATAGAACCTATGAAAGGCTCACTAAATACCATAGAATTAACAAAACCAAGACATTTCAATGAGTCTAGCATTAATTCAAAATATCTATGGCACTTAAGAATGGGTAATATCAATGAAAAAAGACTTGATTGGTTAGTGCACGATGGGATCCTTACGGGCTTAGATAATGATCCATTACCCACCTGTGAATCTTATATTGAAGGAAAAATGACCAAGGCCTCATTTCCTTCTAAAGGAAACAGATCTGAATCTACGTTAGACATGGTACATACAAATATGTGTAGGCCCATGAATGTAAAAGCTAAAAGAGGTTATGAATACTTCATAACCTTTACAGATGATTACTCAAGACATGGTTATTTATATTTGATATATAAAAAGAATGAAGCCTTTGATAAATTCAAAGAATTTGAAGCCAAAGCTGAGAAGCAGCTAGGCAAGCCATTAAAACAACTTTGATCCGATCAAGGTGGTGAGTATTATCTAGAGAGTTCCAACAATATTTAATTAACAATGGAATTGTTTCTAACTTGTTAGCTCCTCGAACACCTCAACTGAATGGTGTTGTTGAGAGGAGGAATATGACTCTATTAGAAATGGTAAGATCAATGATGTCCTAAGCCAGCCTTCCAGAATCATTCTAGGGATATGCCATACAAACGACAACATATCTCCTCAACTTTGCTCCATCTAAATTGGTGCCTAAACACATAGGGAGTTGTAGACTGGTAGAGTGTTTTCATTGTGACATTTAAGGACTTAGGGCTACCCAGCCCATGTTCTAAAGTCGAAACCCATGAAGATGGAACCAAGGTCGGAAGTACATTTATTTGTAAGATATCCTATGGGTACTCGAGGGTACTATTTTTACAGTCCTTAGGGTAGGAAGGTATTTATGTCAACAAACGTGACCTTCTTAGGGGAAGAATTTATGAGAAATCATAAAGGAAAAAGTGAAGTAGTACTCAAAGAGTTAGCTATTTCATCCAAACCAGGAGTTGATTTATATATAGTTTAACAAGATGTTGAAATGGATTTAAGAGTTCAATCAGAAGAGCAACCTAAACATCAAGTTATGCCTAGACAGAGTACGAGGGTTGTGAGACAGCTAGATGGGTATCTAGGTCTAAGTGAAGGCGTTATATCCATTTCAGACCAAGAAGAAATAGATCCCATTAGTTATACACAAGCTATTAATGATGTTGATGCATAAAAATGGATCAAGGCTATGGAATCAGAAATAGATTCCAATTACGCTAACGAAGTCTGGATACTTATAGATCTACCATCAGGTATAAAGGTCATAGGGTGGAAATGGATCTACAAAAGGAAAAGAGGATCAGATGGAAAGGTAGAGACCTTTAAAGCTAGATTGTCAGCTAAAGGTTATACTCAAAAGGAAGGTATAGACTATGAGGAGACTTTTTCTCCAATTGCCATACTTAAGTCTATCAGGATTCTTTTAGCCATAGCAGCCTATTTTGATTATCAAACATGGCAAATGGATGTCAAAACTGCATTTCTTAATCGGGATCTTGAGGAGGACATTTATAGGCCCAACCAGAAGGTTTTGTTGAGCTAGATAATGAGCATAAGGCATGCAAGTTGCAAAAGTCAATTTATGGACTTAAGCAAGCATCTAAGTCTTGGAACATTAGGTTTGATAAGTCTATCAAAACCTATAGGTTCATACAAAACCTAGATAAGCCTTGTGTTTGTAAAAGAATACAGGAAGGCAAGGTTACTTTCCTAATCTTGTATGTTGATGTCATCCTGCTCATTAGGAATGATGTGGGAATGTTATCTACGGTTAAGGGATGGTTGAATGAACAGTTTTTAATGAAGGATTTAGGAGAGGCTAACTAAGTTCTAAAGATCGAGCTTATAAGAGATTGTAAAAACAAACTAATAGCCTTGTCTCAATTAACCTACATTGAGAATATGTTCACTAAGTTCGCCATCCAAGATTCCAAGAGGGTTTCACACCTACTAGACATGGAATCAAAATTTCAAAGGAACAAGCACCTAAAACCCAAAAGGAGGTTGAACGGATGCATAACATTCCATATGCTTCGACAGTTGGGAGTTTAATATATGCAATGCTTTACGCTAGACCGGATATCAGTTAAGCAGTGGGACTAGTAGGTAGATTTTAGTCCAATCCTTGAATGAAGCATTAGTCAACTATAGAGGCAGAGTATGTTGTTACTTGTGAAGCAGTAAAGGAAGCAGTCTGGCTCCACAAGTTCCTAAATGATTTGGAGGTAGTTCCAGAGGTAGAAAAAACCATTACACTTTATTTTTATAATAATGGCACTGTGGTTAATTCTAAAGAACCTCAGAACCATAAAGCCGTCAAACACATTGAGAGAAACTATCATCTCATAAGGGAGATAATACAACGTGGTGATGTGAATGTGGTAAAGATTCCCACGGAGCAAAACTTTGTTGATCTGTTTACAAAGACGCTGTCTCAAAAGAGTTTTGAGGGTCATCTAGTAGGGATGGGAATGATGGATATGTTAAACTTGCTTTAAGGTAAGTGGGAGATTATTGGAGTTATGGAAATATAGTGCCCTGGAAAGCAAGTGCATTTACTTATAACTTAATTTTCTTCTAGTTACTTTTGTAATGAAAATATTTATTACTAATAAAAAAAGAGTTTGGTTTTTAGAAGTACTACATATCTAGCCATAAGGTACCGAGATTCTTTTGCAAGTAATATACATATACATAGAGATGTATGGGAAACATATATATTATTCGAATCTAAATTAATTG
Organism: Erythroxylum echinodendron; assembly: GCA_027575705.1. Taxonomy (NCBI): domain Eukaryota; kingdom Viridiplantae; phylum Streptophyta; class Magnoliopsida; order Malpighiales; family Erythroxylaceae; genus Erythroxylum; species Erythroxylum echinodendron. Next base: position 8,848 of record JANZXR010369536.1, read on the forward strand.
ATTCACAGTTGAATAATAAAGTTGGTCACTTGATTATGGTTTAGACTGTTTATCTCCGTATAAGTAAAGAAGTTTACTTCAAGGGAATGATAAGTTTCATAACATGATAGTACTTGACTATCAATAATGGCACTATTAAATGAATTTGGAATCACATATGTTTTAATGAATAAAGTTGACCGTTACTTTAATCTTAAAACATACATTTTAGCATTTGCTTATTATGAACCACAATCTTAATGAGGGGTGAACTCATATGTGTTTCATTATAATTCTTGATACAAGTGGAATGTATTTTTATAGAGTATTAATCCAATGTCTGCATGTTGGAATTATTATTTGAAACATGTATCAGGGAACATTTACTCAAATAAAGAGTTTATAGTGGTATCATCACTTTTAGGTGTTTTATGGAGATTAGTGATTAAACTGGCGCCAAGTTTGACGAACTAGCTACCCATAAAGTCTTAACACCAAGAGGAAATCTTATGTATTAATCACCATATAGAGTAAAACGGGAGATCTACAAAGAAAAACCACTATAAGGGAAAAACTATAATTTTGCCCTTTATTATGCAGGTGGCTATAATAAGGTTCATAATAGGGTTTGCAATTGGACATCTTATCTGAAATATGTGCCGTCATAATATTAAGTAATTCAAGAGTTCAACTAATTGTCTTTAGTGTAATGACATTTAGTTAATAGGCTAGAATTAATTCTAATGAGATTAACTTAATTCTAGGCTTATTGGAGCTTGAATTATGTAAGTCCAATTACATTCCTCACTTGACTTTTAGGAAGGCTATCAAGGAAATTGTGAAAATAAACAGAGGTTATTGGAAAGAAAATGAGACAGTTTTGAGAGAAATGGATGAATTAGATTCGGACCAATAAGACAAGAAAAATTTAATTAGGAGTTAATTAAATTGGGTCTTAATCCTATAATTAAATGTTAGGGTTACATTAATTAATTTTTAATTATAAGCCCAAAATAATATTTAATATTGGACTAGATTTTGATTTAATTAATTATATTAATTAAATTAAAATTATTTAAAAAAAGGTATAAGCAAAACAGAATTATATAATGATGTTGAATTAAGTTATACTTGTTTTTAAAAGGTTTATGGCTTGTATGGCCATCCTTTTTAGCATTCTTTGCGTTAAAGAATGAAGTGGAGCATTAACTTATGTCTTTTCTTAATAAATACATGAAGGTAGAGTGGGTATTATCTTAATGGCTTGTTTTAAATACATATACATAAAGGTCTTTTTATTGGATTGCATTATAAACGAATATGGAGCATTAGCTTATGTTTTTTATTAATAAAGGCATGTAGGTGGAGTAGGCATCATCTCATTTGTTAAATAGTTTTAATGGCTTGTTTTAAAGGCATATACGAAAAGCTCTTTTGAGTGATTTTGCAAGATGAATATATATGGCTTTTAGGCTCTCAATTCTTTCCAAGTGATCGTCCAAATGTTGAACTTAGAGAAAGTTTTCCCAAAAACAAAGAGAAGTGTATATGAATTTTGGCTATCCAAGCTCCTCATTTTTATTCTGAAAGCTAACAGAAAATAGCAAAAGGTTTACTATCCTATTTTTCTTCTCTTTTCCCACTAAAGGATAAAATAAATAAGATCGAAATATTACCGATTCCTTGATGTAACTTTGATCAATGCTGCTATATCCTCAACCAATCTTGATAACCATATTGTCCAAGGAAAATCAGTGGTAGATCAAATTGGTTGAGGACATAGCAGCCAGGATCAAAGTTATAGCGAGGAGTCAGTAATATTTTGATCTTATTTATTTTCCTTATACTGTATCATGTATGGATTAAAGCATGTTGATTTGGTGTTTTCACTTCTACTGTGTTTTGATTTCTAAAAATGTTTTGAAATCTACTATTTTAGCCAAATCTTGCATGTTTTATTTTTCAATCCAACACCATTAATTTTATAATTGCATAATTGGTTAGATTTTCATTAGATCGGATTAAAAAACCCCTTCTCTCACTTGATAGTTTCTAGGTTGATTTTGGATTGAGATGTGTGATTTTGCTATTTATTGATATCACTACATTTTAATATCCATAATTAATTGTTTAATTGATTTATTTCCTATATTAGTTTATTTCTTTTGAATTGTCGCAGTTTAGTATGACCTTAAATTTTAGGACTAGTTTAGCCTTCCTTGTGGGATCGATATCTTAAGTATTACGCAAATGACTTGTGTGCTTGCAAAATTTGCCGAGGTTAATTAATATTAAAACTTAACATGTTTAACCTTGTGAACAAGTTTTTGGCACCATTGTCGAGGAAGCCACTTTAGTCTTATAGTTTAAAGCGATATAGTAGTTTTTAATTATTGTTTTTATTTTTCGTTCATTTTAGGAATCATCCACTTGTATTAACACAACAGTCACAAGAGGTTCAAGTCATGCAATGGAGACAATAGATTTAGACATCACGCGATTAGAACGAACCCTAAGTAAAGCCCAGCGAGAAGAAGAGATAGAAAAGTCAACAATGGCCAACGAATTTTATAGGAACATGGATCAGGAAGTGAACCCTGGATGGCAACAACAAACCCTTATGGACTTTATAAGGCTAGGGTTTAACCCAACAAACCAAGCAGTGGCTATACCGCCTATTCAAGCGGTCCCATTTGAAATTAAGTTAGCCCTCCTTAAAACAGAACGTACAATTTTATGGATTGGTAAATGAGGATCCGAATGTGTACATAGTAAGTTTCCTTGAGATACAAGAATCTACAAAGGAAGTGCCCACCCCACAACCTACAAAAGGATTTCCTTTTATAGATCTTCTACAATGGAGTGAACCCACCTACCAGAGGCAAGATCGATATAGTGTCAGAAGGATCATTGATGCAGAAAACGATTAATAAGGCAAAGGAGTTAATCGAAGTGATGGCCAGTAAAACCTGCCTATGGACAAGTGAGTGAGGTAGGCAGCCTATCACGGTCAATCAGATGATGAAGATGCAAATAAAGATCAATAACCTGACACAACAATTAAGTAACATGAAGGCATCATCCTCAACTCAAGTTAAAGCTGTATAACTAAAGTGTGAGCTGTGTGGTCAGATAGACTATGACACTGTAGATTGTTACTTAATAAAAGAGGATAACTAGGAGCAAGTAAACTATATAGGAGTGTAATTTAGACGAGGAGGAGAAACAATCCCTACTATAACACTTACAACCTAGGGTAGAAGAATCACCCTAACTTTTCCTAGTTAAATAACAATAATGGACCATAGTTCAGTACTCAAGGGCAATCGAGCTTCCAACAAGATAAAGTAAGCTCAATGGAGTCAAAGTTAGACAAAAGTTTGGATAAGATCGGAGCTATAGAGGAAGCATATAGGAGACTTGAGAGCAAATTCGAGTAAGAAACAAAGAATCATGCCTCCTTTATGCACAATTTAGAAGTCCAAGTGGGCCAATTAGTGGAGGCTATGTCGACTTGAACTGTTGGAAATCTTCCAAGCAACATTGAGTCAAATCCTAAGCAATATATTATGGTTATAAGTCAAACCTAGGATGAGGAACTGGGAATGATAGAAGATAGAGAAGAAGGTCAAGTGGTTAAAGAAGACCTTTCGAATAAGCCTCTGATTGAATCTCTCATTCCATTCCCTATTGCATTACAGTTAAAGCTATATGCAAGCAGGGAAGTATAAAATTTACAAGATATTAAGCAAAATAAAGCCAAGGAAATGATGGGACTAGTATAGAAAAGCTCAATTTACAAGTGTCCGTCAAGAAGAAGGTTAAGGTGCAACCATTGGAAGATGACCCCAATATAGCTAAGAAGAAAGAGGACCCAAAGGACTTTTTAATCCCCTGTAGTATTAACAGGATTATGATAGATAGGTCATTCGTGGATTTAGGCACGAGTATAAATATGATGCCCTACACCTTCTGCCTAAAATTAGGGCTACGAGAGTTAGTGCCTACCAAGTTTTTGGTTACCAATGGGAATTATACAAGATGTGCGGGTAATTGTGGGTAAATTTATCTTTCCCACGGACTTCTATGTTTTAAACATCAGCGAAGATAGGGACACCCCTATAATTATTCTTAGACGCCGATTCTTGGCCACTCTGCGCTCAATTATTGTTGTTGATGAGAGCGAATTAACTTAGCGAATAGGGAAGGAGAAATTGACATTCAAGGTAACTACAAGAGAGTACGAATCTCCTGCACCTCAAGTGGATCTCAAAGAACACGAACCTCGAGGTAAATGGGAGAACATAGAAGATCCTGATAATGCTTTTAGGAGGAAATGCTTGTAAAGGAGAAGGTGAGGAAAATAAAATTGTAAGGACGATGGTAACTACAATATGGTGGCTAAAGTGCAGACTTTGAGATTCATGAAGACGTTACCATCAAACCATTCATTCCAGCAACCATGAGCTTAACGGAACATTGAGCTACTGACGATAAAAGAAGCCCTGCATGGGAGGGAACTTATGGAAAAATAGTTCTTTGTTAATTTTCCTTGAATGTTTGAAATTTTATAGTTAAGTTCATTTTTGTTGCATAAATTCAAAAAGGGAGTAGTAATTTGGAACTATGTGGATGATCGTGTAAGCAAGAAAGGAGAGATGAAAAAAGGCCAGAAAATAATCAAGTAGTGGAAGTGAAACAAATCGGAAAAACAACAAATGAAGGAATTTGGAGTGAGTGTACAGCCATCGGTCGCGACTGTGGCTTACCAGGCCACGATCTTGGCCTGTTATTGAATGTACGATAGGTGGTAAGCCACATGTCACGATCGTGGCCTACGACTATGTAAAAAGGGAAGGGTGTGAAAAATTTTAAAGCAACTTACCATTTTACCCTTTTTACCACCAATATATTTTGTTCGAACTTCACTTTCACTTTCACCTTCAATTTCATTTTATCTCTATAAAATTCAAGCATTCAAACACTCTTACATCTCTCTAGAATTTCTCAATCTCTAAATTTTTTCCCAATTTCTACCAAATCATGCACACAATAAGGAATCAGCCCATCTGGACAGAGGTAAAGAAACTGAGCAGTAAATTTTAAAGTTCCATTTCCAATTTACACCAACGATGAATGTACTCGTTTTCATTCCCTTTATTCTAGAAAAATTGTAGTTCCTAGGTATTTTGACATTGACACACTAGATAAGCTAGAATTGCATGAACAGGTAGAAAACCAAGCCAAAAGGATCTAGTGGGCTCAATTTATTGATTTCAATTCCCTATTTATAAGGGCTTACATTGAAATTTTTGACACCCTGACCTTTGACCTTAAGCATACAAAAGAACTATGGTTTAGATTAGGAGGACGGGCGTATGAATTGAATGTTGAAATCATGTGCGAAATGTGTGTATTTCCTGAATCCACCATCGTTGATCAACATGATGACTTCTGTCCTTCTCAATATTTGTATGAGCTCACTGGAATTGAACGATTCTATGTAATAAATGCTCACAAAAACATCATATAATCCCCGTTTACTAGAAAATAGAACAAGAAAAATTGAATTTGATTAATTCAACTTTTTTCTATAATCATTGATTAAGAAGTAAGAAGTCAAGTTTCATTCAAATTAATCACTTTGACTAACTTGACTAACAATTTTTACGTAAATTATAAGTAAAAAGGCAAAGAAAATTGGGTAAAATCAAAACTTAATAAAGGCCCCCTTTCGGGTGAAAAAAATTGGATATTAGATGTATCCATTTTTGGTTCAAATTCTTGATAATTAGGAATAAGAAAGATAAGATGAATTTTATTATGAAAACTTGTTGTTGCATAAATTTATGTGTCAGCTAGTCTTTAACAAGACCGAAACCAGCAAGTGTTCTAATAAGGAATTTTTTATACTTTGAAGCATGAACCACAGTATTCTAGTATGCACATTCACCATATCCTGCATGCCCTTGCTGTAACTCCACACAAGCAAAAAAACCATTTCAGAATGGGATACATAATGTTTGCCATTGTAGAACATTTTGGTATGGAACAGAGGGGGTTAACTATTCACCTCTCTAACTTCCTCAATCACCATCACTTATTTCAGGCTGAGATCATCCATTCCACAAACATGAAATTGAGGGACATCAGCCAAAGATGAATGCTCGGATTAGATCCAATCATGCAAGTTCAAGCTCAGCCCCCCCTCAGCAGGCACAAGAGGAATCCACTAGTGAAGAATCCGAGGAAAAAGAGGAAGAAGAACAAGGTTAGAAGAAGGTGTTGGCTACAAACATAAAGACTAATAATACACTTGCGAAGATGGCGTGAACAGAACGATGCTAGAGCTAGGAAATCTGACATATTCATTAGTATTTCGAGTCTCAAGGTGTTCAGTTAGTGCCTCTGACGACATCACTACCTCCATTGCTATAGGACTTATACTTAACCCAATCTTTATTTTCCAAATTAGCCTTCAATTCTATTTTGTTTTTATGTTGTTTTTTTAATTGCTTCTATTTACGTTAGATTTTGTCTGTTCTTTTGTTTTATGTGTTTAATTGTGTCTCCTTGTCACATTGAGGACAATATGTTGTTCAAGTGTGGGGAGAGATTTTGTGTTTTTACTTTTGAAAGTGATTTTGCATATTGTGTGATAGTTATTAAGTTGCATTGTGCAAATTGTTTAAATATGTCAATGGCTTAGATGAGTGAAATTTGTTTAATTCTGAACAAAGTCTAGTAGGTTGTAAATGATCATTAGCTAGAAATATTAGTGAATAAGGTTTTTGGATAAATATACAACTTAATTAGGACTTAGTGTAAATCTAACACCCTCTAGATTGTCACATTCATTTAAAATTAGAGGTCCTTTAATTTAAGTAGTTTAACTAGTACTTTTTTACGAAAACAAATAGCTAAATACAAGGTAGAAAAAAGTAAAAATAAAAAATATTTTGTGAATAAATCATTATTTTACTAAGCTTCGGGTTTACTGAGCTTCGGGTTATGAGTAGAGTTAGTAGCTAGTTGAAAATGTGATAATAGCTGAGTAAACAGATCAACGTGCATCACAAATGTGTACCTTCACATCAAAAGGCTATAATGAAGTTTCAACCAAGCTGTTAATAAATGAATTAGTCAAGTAATCGGAATGGCATTCATCACCAATATTTGGCTCTAAGTAAAAGACTAAATTTATGATTTAAATTAAAAAAAAGTGTATGTTCTTAATAAAAACCTGCCAGACTTGTAATAAGCTTGAATTTTCATAAAAATGTACTTAGGAGTAGTTATAGAGTTTGAAGGATCAAATAATTATTAATATATGTATACAATTAAAAGGGGCAATTGAATTAGCACTTAGATCCTAATTAACTTATATATTTAATTCGAAGACTTTAGACATAGAATTTGCAAGTTAATGATTAGATATAACTCGTCAGATTGTGTTCAAGATTAAGTTTTTTTCATGAAGTTGAAGCCATTATCGCATTTTTGCATTGTGTGCTTCATGTTTGTTGTAGTTGTTGCTTTTTTTGCTTGAGGATAAGCAAACATTTAAGTATGGGGATGATGATAGTTGCATTGTGTTTTAAGGTTTAATTTGTTAAGTAATTAGAATTAATTTGAGTGTTGAGTGTGTATTTAGGTTTTAATTTTGTTAGTTTATGTGTTTAAGTGTTTTTATGAGTTAGTATGAGTCTTTGAGCCTAATTTTTATATTTTTGAGGTACCTTGATGGGGTTGTTAGTGTTTCAGGGCAAAACGGTGAAGAACAGAGAAGATTCGAAGACTTTTTTGGCCAAAGGTGTAGCTCATAATCATGCCACAGCACGCTATGATCGTGACAGACAAGGACAAGTGAGAGCAGTTAGGCCACGATTCCTTGTGTGTCACGATCATGCACATAGGGGTATAGTCGTGACAAAGAGCTTAAATTTAGGCCACGATTGTGCACATCAAGCCATGATCATGATAAAAAGGGTTAGGAAGTAGCCATGATCGTGGCAGACAGGGCCAAGATGATGGCCTGCGTATGGCCAAAGCAAAAACTCAAATTTTGCAAGATTTTATGGACCATTTTGACCCCAACTTTAACCTAAAGCACCCAAAGTATAAATATAACATTATGAGATAATGCAGCAGCCTAGAGAGTTGTCCAAGAGAGCCATCACATTAGCCAATTATGAAGAAAACTTAGGGAGAAACTGAGAGATTGAGGAAAGAGACGCAGGCAAAGAGACATGGAGACAAAACTAGATGCAACATATTTCCTGAAACAGGTGATTTTCTGCTGTTACTGCCTTCACAATTTTGTTCCTGACAGTATTTCCATTAATTCAATTTTATTGTTATATTAAATTGTAATATTCATTGAGAATAGGTTGAGTTCAATGTGGAGTTTTGTCTATATTCACCTTCGGGTTTTTAATTCTTGAGATTAGTAAAGTTTAATTGATTATGAGTAAAGTTTAATTGATTATGTTATTGTTGATTTAATTGTGATTTAATTTCTATTTGTAATAATTCGGTAATAAAGTAAGTAAGTGAGCTGAGTGAAAATAATTAATTTGGGCTAAAGAGAGTTAGGAAAATTGATAGATAAGAATTGGATCAAACTGGTAAAATCGTGTAGCGAGAGATCGAGCATAAGTTCCCAATAGGTTAATAGACAATTTTAGAATTATTCTAGGTTGTGGATAAATTGTGAGTCAAGAGATCACAGTTTCATATTTTAATTTAGGGATCATTAGTTGGGGTTAAATATTATAGCTCGAGAGGGAGTAATCTACCCTAGGACCGTCTAAACCTATTAATTCGATAATTACATAATTGGTTAGATTTTTATTAGTTTCGGACTAAAATCCCCTTTCTCTTACTTGATAGTTTCTATGTTGATTTTTGGATTGGGCTATATGATTTTGCTATTTTTTTGATATCTCTACATTTTAATATCCATAATCGATTGTTTGATTGATTTGTTCCCTGCATTAGTTTATTTCTTTTGAATTTTGGTAGTTTAGTATAACCTTAGATTTTAGGACTAGTTTAGCCCTCCTCGTGGGATCAAAACCTTAGGTACTACACAAATGACCCGTGCGCTTACAGAATTTACCAAGGTTAATTAATATTGAAACTTAGCATGTGTAACCTTGCAAACATAGGTTTTGTTGAATTTCGATTTTTATCTAAACTCACCATTGGGATTTTAAATCTTGAGATTAATAAGGTTTGATTTTTTATGATTTATTTGAGTTATTTGTGATTCAATATTTGTTCTTAATAATTCACCATATGGGATCAATTTATACGTGCCTTTTTTGACAACTACTTCCTGCTGACCAAGATAATGAAGACTATAAAGGAAATCACCAAATTCCAACAAGGTGATGGGTGTTGGAGTTATGTAAATATACTACCCTGAAAAGCAAGTGCATTTACTTATAACTTAATTTTCTTCCAGTTACTTTTTGTAATGAAAATATTTATTATTAATGAAACAAAAGAGTTTAGTTATATATATATGAGCATAACAAAACTAGTTATAAGGTTCCAAGATTCTTTTGTAAGTGATATACATATACTTAGAGATGAATGGGAAACATGTATATTATTAGAATCTAAATTAATTGATTCAAATTTTAGTAATCAAGTTAGTCGCTTGATTATGGTTTAGGTTGTAGTGTTGCAAATTATCTCCGTGTAAGTAAAGGAGTTTACTTCAAGAGAATGATGAGCTTTATACCATAATAGTAGTTGACTATAGATAATAGCACTATTAAATGAATATGGAATCACATATGTTTAAATGGATAAAGTAGGTCGTTACTTTAATCTTAAAATATATATTTTAGCATTTGCCTATTATAGACCACAATCTTGATGAGTGGTGAACTCATATGAGTTTCATTATAATTCTTGATATGATCAGAATGGATGTTTTATAGAGTATTAATCCAGTGTCTACTTGTTGGAATTATTAATTGAAATATGTATTAGGCAACATTCACTCAAATAAAGACTTTATAGTAATATCATCACTTCTACATGTTTTATGGGGGTTTGTGATTAAAATAGCGCTAAGAGTTTGATGTACTAGCTACCCATCAACTCTTAATACTAAGATAAGATCTTGTGTTTTAATCACCATGTAGAGTAAAACGAGAAATCTAGAAGGAAAACCAATATAAGGGCAAAATAGTAATTTTACCCTTTATTGTGCGGATGGCTATGATGAGGTTCATAATAGGGTTTGCCATTAGACATCATATTTGAAATATGTGTTCTCATAATATGTAACACCCCATTATCCTAGGGTACTCACCGAAACGCCCATAGGTCATTCCAATACATATCCTAAGATAACGGAGCGCTACATGCAATTACTATAGAACTCCACATGGCATCACATACATTAAAAGAACAAGAACCAGTAATGTAAATCTCAAGATTTT
>JANZXR010369614.1:0-19279 GCA_027575705.1 Erythroxylum echinodendron
CCATTTTATATGTTTATTTTATTTCAATTTATTATTATTTACAAAATATGTTACTAACATTAATTATAAAGAAATAACTTAAATATTTAAAAAAGTCTTAAAATTTGTAATAAATTAAAATAAATTCATTTTTAACAACTATAATAATTGTTAATTTCAAAATTAAAATTTGTTACTAAATAATATTAGCTATCAAAAAAATTCGTCACAAAAAGACTTTAAAATTGTAATAAATTAAAATAAATTCATTTTCAACAATTATAATAATTATTAAATTGAAAGTTAAAATTTGTCACTAAATAGTATTAGCTACCAAATAAATTCGTCACAAAAAGCTAATTAACTACATATAAATAACTTTGGCAATAAGGTTTTGTTACAACCCCATTGTCGTAGCTAAAAATTTTTTGCTATCAAAACACAATCATTACAAATTCCTTTTACTAACCAAAGTCCAATTCGTCAAAAAAAGTTTTTATCTACATTTATATAAACGTCTCTAAAAACAATTTCCTACAATAAAAACTTAGTAGCTAAAATAATTCTGCTACCAAAATAAAATCGTCACTAAACATAAATACCTACGAATACAATTTTGTGGGAAAAAACTTTTATTTACGAAACAGAAATGTCGCACAAAACCTTGTATGATGTTCCTACTGATCATCGCTAATAATTTTTACTGACAAATTATTTTTGTCGCAAACAAGTTTTGGAGACAAATTACGCAAAATGTTATGGACGTTTTGTTTCTAGTGGAATTTAATGTCGATTTGTGCGATGACAAGAAATCGTCGCAAATTAATATTTGCGACATTTATTTTCGTCGCAAAAGAACCTATTTGTTGTAGTGAGCCTTACCTTCGATAGCATAATAGAGACGACTTTGTATGGAATATGACTCCTCCCAAATCTCAAGAAAAGGATGTCAGTGACTCTAAAATGGGACGAGAACTCTTTAGTAAGACTAAGATTTAATGAGATTCATGTTGAAAGTGCAATGTATAGGAGGAAACTTCAAGTAAAGGCATATGGTCATGCAATTGAGAAGAGGCTGATAGAACCTTTTAGTGATAGTTGCTATAACCAATAAAATTGTTAGTTATGTTTTAAAATTTATAGCTAATAGTAAATATTTTGTTACAAATTTTCTAAATAATAACCTAATGAAGCAACACCCGAAAAAAATATTGTATAGGTTTTTCCAAAGATTATTAGTAACGTTTATTTTAATTCTAAATTAATTTTTGTAACAAAAATAATTTCAGTGATAGGCTACATTTAAATTCTGTAACTAATTTTTTTTAACTACAAAATAGTTCTTATAGCTAAAAAATTTTGGTGAATGAGTAAGGGTATTTTCGTAACAAAAACGTTTTATCTACGCTTTCACAAATTAGGTAAAATCGTATGTAAAACTCAAATATGCCTAAAAAAGTAAATGACGTCGTATCCTCTTCTGCAACAATGGATTGAACGATTGCCTATCAGTCTATACTTTGTATATTCCGATTCAGCTTTCCCTTGTAAGCCTCCCGATACGCCATTGTAAGCTTTACCTTGTAAACTTAGCACTTCGGATTCACTTCAGTTGGGTCTGAGAACATCTACATACCATGAGAGAACTAGGTGACATCTATGTTGAAACAAATTCATTATATTATCACCGACACTCTCTTAACATCCTCCCTGGTTTTCATCAGCACTTCTTCTGTAATACTGACCCTCTTCTTCCTCCGTGCAGATAGAAGATAGATCGTCCCTGGTCCTTTTGTTGGCAATTATAATTGCCTAAAAATAAACTAGTTAACAAAAGATACAATCAAAATTTTATTAATACTTCTCATTACACAACTCATTGGAGTTGGGCACCTTACAAGGATTTCACATCTTTTTTCACTCACTTTTCCTTTGAATTTTTTTGTACAATACCTGCAATGGCCAAATGGCCATATTTATAAAGAAACAAAGTGGGTAATAAGCGACTATAATTGCCAGCTTCAATGCAGCTGTTTAAAGAAATTCAAAAACAATTTGGTTTGGTATTTTGACTAAGTCAAATATAACACTTTAAAACTCATAATCTAGAAACATGCATTAAACCAAGTTTAATATCTATCAAAGTTGGTTTAACTATTCCAAGCATGCTCTTCATCTTGTAGATGACTCAGCTTTCAAGGGCTTCATGAAAATATCTATTATTTGTTCAGTAGATGAACAGTACTCAATTATAATTTCTTTTATCTTTAACCAACTCTCGAATGTGGTGATGTTTAATGTCACTATGCTTACTTCGACCATGGAATACTAGATTCTTCCTTGAGGTGATTGCTGATTTGTTATTGTAGTAGATTGTTGTTGGACCATCTTGTTGATGTTGTAATTCACTAAGCATCATTTGTAGTTAAATCGCTTAAGTAACAAAATTTATTGTTAATATATACTTTACTTCTACGGTTGAAAGAACAACTACTCGTTAATTTTTAAAGACCAAGAAAATTCTCTAGAACCAAGATGAAAGACATCATTTGAAGTGTTTTTTCTCTTTTCAACGTCTCTAGCCTAATCACTATCTGTATATCCAATTAGTCATATATTTTTATTGTTTCAATTTTATCATCAATCGTACCTTTAATATATCTTAAAATTCATTTTATGGTTTGCCATTGAAATTGTCGTTGTGAATCCACAAATCTGCTAACAATTTCCACTTCGTAAACAATAGCTGGCCTAGTTGTAGTTTGGTACCTCAGACTTCCAAAAAGTCTTTTAAAGTTTATTGCATCAACCAATTCACCACTGCCATCTTTCACAAGCTTTTAACCTTTCTTCAACTAATGTTAGAACTGACTTTCATGCTTCAATCTTGAATTTCTTTGAAATATCTTTCTACATTTCCACTGTGAAATAAATATGCCTCCATTATTTTGCTCTCCCATCATAATAAAAATGTAGGACATTAATCCCATTTTTGTCATCTCAAAGTGAGCAACTACATGTTTCTTGAATTCTGAAAATAATCTTAAATTATTACCAGTAAAGATCAAGTAATCTACATAGAAAAAAACTATAACAATATCTCCTTCCTTGTTGATCTTAATATATAAAGTATGTTCATATGGACGCTTATGAAATCCATGTTCAATGAAATAAGTATCAATATGAGTATACCATGCCTTTAGTGCTTGTTTAAGATCATACAGTGCCTTTTTTAGCAAATAAACCTCTTTTCCTTGCTTTGCATATCTTAGTGGTTGCTCACGTATACTTCTTCTTCAACTACACCATTCAAAAAGGTTGATTTGACATAAATTTGATAAATCTTCTAATTACTTTAAGCGGTAAGTGAAATGATTAAACGTACAATATCTAATCTAGCAATATGTGCAGATACTTCAAATAATCAATACCTGAATTTTACTTGCATCCTTTTGCAACTAATCTTGCTTTAAAGCGCTTCACTTCTTTATTGGGCTTATACTTTTTCTTATATATCCATTTGACACTAATAAGTTTCTTTCCTTTTGGTAAAGTAGTTCACTCCCATGATTTATTCTTTTCTATGAAATACATTTCTTCATCTATTTCTTTAATCCAACAACCATTGTTCACTGCATCATACTCTGTAAAGAAAGCATAACAGGCCACAAATTTATCATCATTTTCATCATCACATACTTGATAATCTTTTAAATAAGTGGGTGGATGGCGTTCTTTCTGTGAGTGCCTAAATGAAGGTGAATCAGGAGAAGATGATGCTTCAGGATCAGCATGAGTTAACTCTTCAAGACTTGGACGTGAAGATGACACTCCAGTTTGATTAGTCATTTCCAATTCACTGTTTATGAACACTGGTACTGACAATGACTTCTTTTCTTTTTCTGACCAATCTCATACTCCATCTTCTTTAAAAGTAACATCTCGACTGATAATCACTTTTTAAGTCTTTGGATTATAAAGCTTATAGCCTTTTGTGTCCATGTTGTAACCAGTAAACATTTTTTTGCCTTTTCATCTAGCTTCTTTCTCAACTTATAAGGCACGTTTGAATATGCAATGCAACCAAACACCCTTGTATGACTAAGATTAGGCTTTCGTCCACTCTATATTTCTTATGGAGTTTTCCCATAAACACTTTAACAGGACACCTACTCAAAATATAGACCACACAAGTCACGACCTATGTCTAGAATCTTTTAGGTAACTTCTTGAAAAATTATATTCTTCTCACTATATCTATGATAGTTTGTGTTTCTTTTCTGTTACTCCATTTTGTTAATAAGTGTATGAATAAGATTAGGCCTTCGTCCACTCCATATTTCTTGTGGAGTTTCCCACAAACACTTTAATAGGGCAACTACTCAAAATATAGACCGCACAAGCCACGACTTATGCCTAGAAACTTTTAGGTAAGTTCTTGCAAAATAATATGCTTCTCACTATATCTGTGATAGTTTTGTGTTTCTTTTCTGCTACTCTATTTTGCTAATGAGTGTACCTAGCTATCAACAAATGCTTAATTCCATTCTTTCTTAAGAAATCATCAGAAACAATATATTTGGTGCCTCTATCCATTTTCAAAGTCTTGATTGAATAACAACTTTTTTTTCAATATACACTATAAAATTATTAAATACTTCATACACCTCTGATTCTGCTTCAAAAAATAAACCTATGCCTTTCTATTATAATCATCAATAAATGTAATAAAGTATGTTATCTCTATTTGATGGAAGCTCCACATAACATAGATTTGAATACACGAGCTCTAGTGGTCGTTTAGCTCTCCATACCTACTTTGTAGGAAATGGATCTTTGTGCTTTTTTTGCATTATAATGACTCACAAATCTAGTCAGGAACTTAAATGGTTGGCAAGCCTAAAATCCACTCTTTGTTTGCAAAAACTTAACGCTTCCAAAATTCAAGTGCCCATGTCTCATATGCCATAGCCAATTATAATTGATAGTCATAGTATTATAGCAAAAATTATTACTGCAATTAAAATATGTTGAAAATAGATGATTAGATGCCATTCTTGTCTTCAGAATTATGTTCTTTTTTATATTACTCACGATGCATCCACCTTTATTGAAATGTAAATCATAACTGATAGTTGTAGTTTTTATCATGTTTTAGTAGGTGTTTTAGTATGTTTTTAGGTGTTGATTAAATGAATTGTGCATGTTTAAATTGAAGGAGCCTCTTGCTAAAATGGACACACACACAATATAATGTGAAAATATAAAAGATAATGATTGAGAGAGAGAAGAGAAGGACATAGCTAATTTATACCGATTCAGCATATAACCTAAGCCTACGCCAATCCCCAAATATCCAACTTGAGTGTTTCACTATAAAAATATGAGTATTAAATTTCAAGAGCCTCTCTAAGCTTATAAGTACATATTTTTCAAGGTTCTCCAACCTTCCACATTCGAAGTGTATAACAAACTTCTAAAAGCTCACAGAAAATAAAATAACAATTTATCTCTTAATAGAGTGATTTTACTTTCGAAGGCCCAATAAGAATGATAAGACTCTCAAGAATATAGATGTTACTCAAATGTTTCGAAATTCTGATTATGTTAATTTTTTTTTACAAATACTGTTGCTCTTCCGTAAATGGTCAATTTTTTAAACTAGTCATTGTTTTACTTGCATCTTTAGTTAACTGGATGGATTTAAATTCGAATAACTTCAATTTCATATTTGCTAAAAATCTTCCAGTAATCACGAGGCTAATATACGTCCTTCATAATTAGTAAGATCCTTTCGAATAAACCATTTCCAATAAGGTAAGTTCATAATGAAGGTTCTTGCAAGAAAGAAAACGTATTTCTTATAAATTTATTTCCTTCTGAGAATTAGACTGCTAATTATACAAGAAAATAAATACAATTTGAATTTTGAAATATTATACGGTTATCATCAAAATCTTTAATTATAAACCTTGAGCTAACAATCTCCCCCTTTTTGATGATGATAAGCAATAATAAATACATTTTCAAAATTTAAAGAGGTAATAGATGATTTGAAAAGATACTTATGACTTTTATATGTTAAGACATTTAGAAGGAGCCTGACTCTTAAGAAAGGAAGCTATCATTTATATATCATAGATTTTCATAAGTTCAACAACAAAATCAATCACATATATAATCAAAACAGCATTGAGAAATATGCATTAAGAAATATATCATCATATATGCAAAAATATGTCCATATAAACTCTCCCCCTTTTTCATTATCAAAAGTAATATAATATAGGGAGGAAGTGAAATAAAACAAAATGAAATAAGAAAAAAATCAATTGACATAGTCAGCGAGGATTTTTCATGAGGAGAATTTGCAAATCCAGGACTTGGTTTTGGGGGCTATCAATTTGTTCGTGTATTTAATCTTGACTAGCGCTAATGTCCCTCCATTGTTGCAAAATATATGTATGGCTTGTGTCCAGTGGAGGGAAAGGAGCCTATTGTTCTAGAGTAGGACCTACAATTTTTGGTATTCTTTCATACCTCTACTCTGAGGTAGACCCAAGAATTTTGCTACTTTATCTGTTTTCTTCTCCACCCAAATATTTTCTTGCAGCTTGTAACCGAACTAGGAGGGGATAGAGGAAACCTTGCCAGGCTCATACGATGTTAGATTGTCAAAGGGAAAGCCAAAATATGCAAAGATCTTAGTTAACAGCATTCTATGAGGCAGACCTCCAATAGTGTTCTTGCGACTTCCCTTTTCCACCATAAAATTTAGAATCATTGATGGGAGATCCATTTTGTTGCCCTATACTACATAGGTATCTAGGAGACTACATCTTTCTACTGAGCTACTTCTTGGAAAAATTGAAGTAGTTGATATTGATGTAAGGCATCTAAGTAGTAGGTCCAGATTTCCACACATGGGTCTCCCTTTATAGGCATTCTCAGTATGCAGACATATGAAGTCCATAACCTTTCACAAATCAAGATCAACAATGTCCCACTTATGGAAAGGAAGGTCAGTCCTACCTATAGGAACTATGTTCAAAATGTTCCCTAATATATACTCTATTATCAAGATCTCACATTCCGGCACCCAAGATATGATGGCTAGCTTTCCATCAATTTCTTCTTTTCGCATGTGTAAGTAAAAAATCTGAAAAATTCATCACACATTTTATCATCCAAATTCAAAAAATTCTCCCACGCAATAGTAATAAAGAAAGTAGAGATAGGAATAACAATATCATCAAATATGTGGGGAGGCACAATGCATCCAACAACCACTTTTCTCTTCTAGTACCACATTTCATAGTGGGCTTCAACATCCATTAATTGAAATGATTTTATTTCTTGTGAAAATTTTCCTTCTTGTGGACCATGAGTTTCTTGGACCTTTCTACTTTATGGATTTCTTTAAAATGTCCTGTTCTATAAATATCTCATCCTTGACGATGGCTTCCATAATGTTTTCTTCAACCGTAGGCTCTTTTCCTTTCCTTTTCTCTTTAATTTCTTTTCCTTTTTCTTGACTCAACCTTTTCTTTTTCTTCTACCTCAGCAGTTTCTTTTGTGGAGCTTATTTTGTAACAATTCCTCTAGTCTATTGTCTTCTTTCCAATTAAGAAGGTTCTTCATTTGAACCATCGTCATTTATTGCCCAATGCACTTCAGGAACTTTCTTGTCTTTTGGACCAAGTTTAGGAATTGTGGAAGTTTTTGGAGAAGGAAAGGGTAGAGAGATAATAGGTAAATGAAATCTCACATTTTTTAGTAACTTCCCCTTACTGAAAGACTCTTCTTCTTCTTCATTTTCTTCTTTCTTTTCTTCTCCCTTTTCTTTTCCTTCTTCTTCTTCTTCTGAGTCAGAAGCATATTGTTTTTGGATTGTTTCTTCTTTATCATCTGAAGAGGAATCAGGATAATCTAGAGACAACATATCAACAATTTTCCTTTTCCTATCTTCTTGGGTCCCCTGACTATGCATTTCTAAAGTTTAAAGCTTTGAGGAGATAGAGACAGGTTAGGTAGTAGTGTCCAGAGGACCTATTATAGGAGACAAACACAAGGAATCAAAAGAAAAGTTTTGTTTATGACGAGGTGTTTTGGTGTGGCTAAAAGTTGAGGCTAAAATTTTTTCCGCCCTTTTGATTTTGTTCTTACTATTATAAGTGAGCTTGGTGAAGTTTGAGAGAGAAAATAAGAGGAAATGTAGAGAGTTAGGGTGCAAAGGAGACAAGAGAAGTTTGCTTAGGGTATACTAAGTGATTCTTGAGCAATGATCTCCTAAGAGGATGAGTAGATGTATAGGTCAGAAGAGGAAATGTAATCAGTTGTGTATCTTCTGATAGACACGTACTTAGATTTGTCAGACTGTGCGCATGCTTTTAAAAAGGCTAGAAAGACTCCATTAATGACTCTCTACTAACATGTCACTTATAATTTCAACCCAAGAGAAGTCTTCTAAAAAGAAGAGGAGCCTTTTAAACTCTAAAAGGCCTACTAAACTAAGAGGGAGTTTCTAAGGAATCAGAATGGAAGGAGACAACTAAATAAAATACAAAGATAAGTAATAGAGAATATCCATATATAAATATTATTATTGAGTTTCCATATACCAAGCTCTTTTTTTTAACACGCAAAATTTATTTTTAGAGAGTGACTTGGTGCAAAAATTAGCTACTTGATTCTCAATATTAACATGTAAAAGGTCAATGGTTCTTTCCAAAACATGATCTCTAAGAAAAATGATATTTGATTTCTACATGCTTAATCCTAGAATGATCCACATGATTTTCGAAAATATTTATAGCACTAGTATTATCACATAATATAGTAATATTAAAAAAGTTTAGAGAAAAATTATGTAGTTGATGCTTCATCGATAAGATTTGAGCACAAAAGTTTACAACTGCTATAGATTCCGCTTTATTAATACAACCATTTAAGAAAGAACTTTTAACATCCATTTAGAATAACTTGAAGTTTCTATAACATGCAAAGGCAAGTAAAAATCTAATTGGTTCCAATCTAGCAATAGGTGCATAATTTTCATAAAAATCAATACCTTCTTGTTGATTATAACCTTGAGCTACAAGTCTAGCTTTATTTCTTAACATCTTATTGTCAAGTTTGTTTAGAAATACCTACCGAGTCCTAATCATTGACTTGTTTTGAGGATAAGGTACTAGATTCCAGACTTTGTTTTTTGTCAAATTGATTCAGTTCATCTTTCATGGCTGAAACCCAGTTTTCATTAATAAAGGCCTCTTCTACAACATTTGGTTTTATTTATGAGATGAGAGTAACAAAGTTATTCTTGAACGATGATCTTGTTCTTAGGATTTCAGAGGGATCTCCCAATATATTGATGTGTATCAAGACCTCTCCATTCTCTTCGTGTTTTTTATTACGTAGGCTCCTATTGGGAGGTGCTTGAAAAAAGTACTTGCTCTATCTAAGCTTCAGAACGACTTTTTTGATTTTGTAATTCTAAAGGTACTATAGGTGTAGTTTGATTCGCTAGTATATTTTTAGGTACCAATGGATGATCTTCATCATTAAAGTCAACTGCTGTTGTCAAATGTAGTGCTTCATCAAATACCACATCTATCGATTCTTCTATCTTCTTTGTTCTTTTATTATATACTTTGAATCCTTTACTAGACATCCTCTAAGAAATTGACAGTGACCACTTGTGCCTTTTCAATTGACTTTATCACCTGTATATTCTGCATCACATACCATAGTTTAAAATCCATAGTTCTGTAGAAATATCAAAAGATTCTTTTAACTGCTTAAAGATGGCTTTCTTTTAGATTTTGATTGAAAACGTGTGCAAAGACACAAACTAAGGATAATGTCTAATCTTGAGTTTATAAGATATAGTAGTGATATAATCATTTCTCTATATTTCGTCTCATTCGTAAGTTTACCTTCTTCTTCTTTATAAAGTTTAGTTCTAGTGTATATGGGAGTACCCATCAGTTTGACCTTCTCAATATGACATTTCTTAGTGAGTTCCTTTATGTATTTGTCTTAGCTAATGAAGATTCCTTTTTTTGTCTTTCTAATTTGTAGTCTGAGAAAGAATGATAATTCTCTCATTATGCTCATTTCAAACTCCCCCGTATTAATGCTGAGAATTCTTCATAAAAGGATGGATTAGTAGCACCAAATATTATGTCATCAATATATATTTGCACTATGAGTAAATCCTTCTCCTTTCTCTTAATAAATAAGGTTTTATCATCCTTTCTTCTTTTAAAGTTATTCCCAAGCAAAAAGTTACTTAACCTTTCATACCATGCTCGAGGAGCCTACTTTAGACTATACGAAGCTTTGGTTAACTTCGTACTTCTTCGTTAATGTAACCATTTAATAAATAACTTTTAATATCCATTTGGAACAACTTGAAGTTTCTATAGAATACAAAGGCAAGTAAAAATGTAATTGATTCTAATCTAGTATTAGGTGTATAAGTTTCATCAAAATCAATACCTTGCTGTTGATTATAATCTTGAGCTACAAGTCCAGCTTTATTTCTTACCATATTACCATTTTTGTTAAGTCTGTTTCAAATAGCTAACTAGTCCTAACGATTGAATTGTTTTGAGGATGAGGTACTAGATTCTAGACTTTGTTTTTATCAAATTTATTAAGTTTGTCTTTCATGGATAAAATTTAGTTTTCATCAATAAGGGCCTCCTCTACAGTTTTTGGGTCTGTTTGTGACATGTGAGCAACAAACTTGTTCTTGAATGATGATCTTGTTCTTAGGCTTTCAAGGGGATCTCTAATAATATATTGATATATATTAAGACTTCTCCATTCTCTCGGTGTTTCTCGTTGCATAGGATCCTACTGGGAGGTGTTTGAAGAAGGAGCCTGCTCTATCCTAGCTTTAGAAAGACCTTCTTGATTTTGTAATTCTGAAGGTATTATAGTTATAGTTTGATTCTCTGATGTACTTTTAGGTACTAATGGATGCTTTTCATCATCTTAGTTAGTTGCTGTTGTTGAAGGTAGTTCTTCATCAAATACCACATATATCAATTCTTCTATCTTCTTTGTTCTTTTATTATATACTCTGAATCCTTTACTAATGGTACTGTAGCCCCAGAAAATAGCTTCATTTGATCTTGCATCGAACTTTCCAAGGTTGTCTTTTTTGTTGTTTAGAAAGAAACATTATAGCTAAATGCTTAAAAGTAATCAACATTTGGTTTTCTTTTTTTCCACAACTCATTGGGGGTCCTTTTTAGAATAAGCCTTATAAGATATCTGTTAACTACATAACATACTGTGGATACTGCATCTACCCAATATCCATAAGGTAGTCCACTTTCACGCAACATGGTCCTAGATATATTAACCAAAGTTCTATTCTTTCTATCTACAACTCCACTTTGTTGAGGTATCTTTGGACAAGAGAAGTTGTGAGTTATACCATTGCTGTTACAGAATTCTTCAAACTTTCTATTATCAAATTCTCCTCCATGATCTCTCCAAATTGAAGTGATGCAGTATCTTTTTAATATTTGAATTCTTTTTCAAAACTTCTCAAACACTTCAAAAGAATCATCCTTATTTGATAAGAAATAAACCCATGTAAATCTAGAGTAGTCATCTACTAAAACAAAATCATAATGTTTATTACCAAAACTTTCAGTCCTAGTGGTATTGAACAAATCCATATGTATAAGTTCAAGTGGTTGGCTAGTAGACACAATATTTTTAGGACCAAAGATGCTTCTGATTTGTTTACCTTTTAAACAAGCCTCACAAACATGATTGCTTTCAAACTTTATGGTTGGTAGTCCTCTTTCTAACTTGTTTTTAAATAGTTTTGATAGAATACTCATGCTGGCATGTCGAAATCTTCTGTGCCAAATAAACTAATCCTTCTCCAGAAAGACAAAACACTTAACACTTTGTGAGGACATGTCTTCCAATTGAGCACAATATATATTATGATTTTTATGACCAACAAACATAATATTATCTTTATAAATATCGACAATTTCACAATGAGATGTATAGAAAATGACTTTATAACCTCTACCACATTACTGACTCACACTCAATAGGTTATGTTTTAAACCATCAACAAAGAAAACAATATCAGTAAAGGTAGAGTTAGAATCACTAATTTTACTAATTCTGGTGACCTTTGCTTTATTTTTGTCTACAAAGATAACATTACTTTTGTCTTTTCTTTCAATGTAGTTAAAGTGTAATATTTCACCTGTCATGTATCTTGAACAACCACTATTAACTATCAATTGATTATCCCTTGTCTCAGTTTTTAAACATATTTCCAAAAAGCATTATCTCATTTTAGTTACCCAAATTTTTTTGGGTCCTTTTGAGTTTGTAGTTTGACCTTTCGGTCTTTAAACATACATCTGAGATAATTTCTATTTTAAAAAATTACAAGAATGACTAATATGGTCTTGTTTACCACAGTAATCATACAAAACAGATGAGTGATAGTTGTTATGATTTTTTCCACTTGTTTCTGCTGTCTTGGCTATAGCTGTTGCTGGATTTAACAAAGAAGTTTTTGTATGGCTTGATATTGTTATTTTCATTGTATCTTATTCCGACCTTAACAATAATGCATTTACCACTACCAAGCATCAAGATTCTTCCTTCCATCAATGAAAATTTTCAAATCTTTTTCTAGAGATAAAATCTTTTAAGCACTTTTCTTCTTTTCAAGTTCTAGGGCGGTGAGTTTTTGCTATAACTATCTTACTTTATCATAATCAATTTTTAACAACATATTTTCCAACTTAGCTACTCTTTTTTCAGAGCTTCTTTTTCAAAAACCTTTTGATTTTATTTACCTCAAAAGACATATTCCTGTTCGCCAAATTCTCATTCGTAGATTCCAATGATTTAATCTTACTCTTTAGAGATGCGTCATTTCTCTTGGACTTCTCAATTTCTTTGAAATACTTCATTGTCAACCTTTTATACTGATCATACAATTCATGATATGCATTTTTCAAATCATTAACTTCAATATCAGATTCAAAATAACACATGATTCTTATAGTGATAACATATGATTGTTTTATGTGTTGTTATTGCTATTATTGCCTTCTAATAAGAACTTGTTGTTTGCAGCTTTCTTGTTTCTTTATCTTTTCTTCATCAACTTCTTTTATAGATGTAGGCATATTTTTTGACCATAAAGTTGAACTCGTTATCTCCATCACTTTCATCATCGTTTGATTGGTCAGTTGCTTTTAGTTCCATTCCTTTTTCTTAGGAGAATCCTCCATCTCGCCTAAGCTCAGTTTCATGGATCATCATATTTCTTCGTAGCCAATCGAGTTAAATAGCATCTAGATCCTTTACCATTTTTAGAATTGTCATCTTAGATCTCCATTCCTTTAGTAGTGGCCTTAGAATCTTCATTACAAGCTCGCAAATGAGATATACCTTTTCCCAAGTTCTTTAAGGTCGTGATGATGTTATTGAAGCTTTCGAAGAATTTGTCTATGGTCTCTCCCTATTTCATGTCAATAGTTTCGTATTGATGCACTAAAAGAATTATTCTATGATTCTTTACCTTATATGTTCCTTGAAACATGACTTATAGTTTGTCCCACATTTCTTTTGTTGTAGAGCAGTAAGATATCTTTTCATATTCTTCTGGGGACAATACACATATTAGGTTATGTTTTGCCTTAGAGTTTAGTTGCACATTTCTCCTGTCAACATCAGTCCATACGTTTACGCTATTGAAAGTGGGAATTGTAGCTCCAACTCTAATTACTTACCATATTTCAATATCTATAGATTGGAGATATATGGTCATTCTCTTTCCATTACCAGAAGTTGTTTCCATTAAACTAAGGAGGCTTTGAGATAGATTGTCCTTCAAAACTTATCAGATTATTTTCCATAATCTATCAAGTTCTAGAAAACACAAAATGTGAAACCTCTCTCTAATACCAAACGATAAAGCAAACACACGCAAGAGGGAGGTGAATTGTGTGTGACTTAAAAAACAATTTGTAAGTTCTTTCAATTCGTATAATAAACAAATCCTAGTTAATGAATAAAAATAGCAGGAGCCTGTCAAACGATAAAATCTTTTAAGTGACAAGAGTTTATTAAGCAATAGGAGCCTTTTAGGGCATAGGATCTTGCTTAAATGAAAGGAGCCTACTAAATAACGAATCATGTTAAAACAACTTAAAAACTGGAGGTTCCTGTTAAAATTAAAAGGAACCATCAGCAAGTTGAAAATAGAAGTGATCTAATATAAAAGTGAAGGAGCCTCTTGCTAAAATTAACACACACATAATATAACGCAGAAATATAAAAGATAAAAAAAAGAGAGAGAAGAAGGATGCAGTTGATTTATACTGGTTCAACTTACAACCCAAGCCTACGTCTAGTCCCCAAATATCTAACTTGAGTGTTTCATTATAAAAATCTAAGTATTAAATTTAACAAGCCTCTCCAAGATTACGAGTATATATTTTTTAAGGTTCTCCAACCTTCCACACTCGAAGTATATAGCAAACTTCTAAAAGCTCACAGAAAATAAAATAACAATCTCTCTTGATAGAGTTATTTCACTTTCTAAGGCACAATAAGAATGATATGACCCTCAAGAATATAGATGTTGCTCAAATGTTTCGAAATTCTGATTATGTTCATTTTTTTACAAGTACTATTTTTGTTCCTTAAAAAGTCAATTTTTTTAACTAGTCATTGTTCCACTTACAACTTTAGTCAACTGGATGGATTAAATTGGAATAACTTTGATCTCGTCTTTGTTAAAAATCTTCTAGTAATCACAGGGCTAATATATGGCCTTCATAATTAGTAGGATCCTTTCAGATAAACCATTTCTAATAAGGTAAGTTCATAATGAAGATTCCTGTAAGAAAGAAAACTTATTTCTTATGATTTTATTTTCTTTTGATAATTAGACCGTTAATTATACAAGGAAATAAATCCAATTTAAATTTTGAAATATTACACAATTATCATCAAAATCGTTAATCATAAACCTTGAGCTAGCACTTTCCAAATCTTAAGATTGTTTTTGGTGTCACTGCATTGCCACCATTAATTGTATCTATGGTTGTTGTTCTTATAAAGCAGCAGCAAGTGTACAATCCAACAAGACCACTAAATCTTTCCTCAATTGACTCTAGATTTCTTGAAAGTTGAAAACAACATAGTAGCCCAATGTGTTTCTACCAACCCTGCTTATTATTAGACTCTTCCATGTTCTACGTCATGTATATTCAGACAGATAAGTTTTTAAGATATTCAACTAATTAAGATATTAACTTTTAGTTTCTTTTTTAAAAAATGACATTTCTTGCTTCATTAGTTTCAATATAAACACTTCATTTAAGGACAAATTTGGTAACTTAATGACAATGATTATACTTTGCAATCTTAGCTCGTTATTACCTTGCCATTGCTAGGGCATCTATCAAAGAATACCTCTGATACCTCTTCCAATGAGAATGCAGATATTGAGATGAAATAAAATCGAAATTGAGATGGTCTTCTATTGCTCCTATTTATTATTTCTTATCATTTATGACAATATGTCTAGACAAAAGTTGCGAATATCGTACCAAACCCAGTACCGGATTAGGTTTTGTACGGTATTGTATCGGTATCGGTCAATATCGAGTACCATTTCGAGTAAATTTTTTAAATTTATGAAATAGTCCTTGAAATTTTTTAAAATTTGTAAAATAGTCTATTGGTATATTGTACAGCTATATACTGTATCCTTTACAAGTTTACATTAAACATATTTCCAAAAATCATAATAATAAATGATAATCACAATTAATAATTTAATATGAAATGACAATAATTTTTAAATATTTCACATATAAACAATAACCACAATTAATATGAAAGAAGACAATCATCATAACGCAAATATAAAAATAAGAATAATACTAAGTATTTAAATATTAAAATAATATAATTTCATCATTTAATAAATAATAATTACATCAAAACGTCCAACAAAAGAAAAATAAATATCCTTAACTATTACAATTTTATCATGATGAGGAAACAATCAAGTTGAAGTTAAACCTGAAACAAAAACATTTATAATTACATCATATATAGAATTTAACATAAATTGATAAATATCAAATATAAGTAAAATTAAAAGAAGAGGGAAAAATAACTTGAAATGAAGTTCAATCGTCAAAGAGAGGATACCAGCTATAACTGTACTGACCCTAATTATCATTTGGTACAAAATCTTCATCATTGAGAGGAGCTTCATCATCATTATTATTCAAATTTAATGCACCAAATGACATATCAATGCTTTCTCATCTAAGATTATCTTCCAATTCTAAGTCATTGACATCTACCAAATTCGGCTCTTTAGAGACGCAATATGCCAAAACATCAATGTTTTCAATGGAAATCGGATCAGTTGAACCATTTGTATTATTAAGACTCCCAGTAAACAATAAAATTTAATTATTAAAAAATATAATAAATTATACCAAAAAAAATAATGATAATAACATATCTTTCCCGACAATTTCCAACAATTTCTATTTTCAACAATTCCCAACAATTTTCATTTCCAACAATTACAAAATATTTATAAAATAATTTCCAATTTCAACAATTCCCAACAATTCTCATTTCCAACAATCACAAGACATTCATATAACAATTTCCATTTCCAACAATTCCCAATAATTCTCATTTCCAACAATTATAAAATATTCATAAAATAATTTCTAATTTCAACAATTCCCAACAATTCTCATTTTCAACAATCACAAAACATTAATATAATAATTTCCAATTCCCAACAATTCTCATTTCCAATAATCACAAAACATTCATAAAACAAATTCCAATTCCAGCAATTCTCATTTCCAACAATCACAAAACATTCATAAAACAAATTCCAATTCCAACAATTCCCAACAATTCTCATTTCCATCAATCACAAAATATTCATAAAACAATTTCCAATTCCCAACAATTCTCATTTCCAACAATCACAAAATATTCATAAAACAATTTCTAATTCCCAACAATTCTCATTTCCAACAATCACAAAACATTCATAAAACAAATTCCAATTCCAACAATTCTCATATCCAACAATCACAAAACATTCATAAATCAATTTCCAATTCCAACAATTCTCATTTCCAACAATCACAAATCATTCATAAAACAATTTCCAATTCCAAAATTGTCATTTCCAATAATCACAAAAAAGTAGGATATAATTTAATTCTTAGAAAATTATAAGAAATTAATTTGAAATTAATAATGATAATAACATACCTTTCCCAGAGCTTTAAATTGTATCGAACAAAAACCAAGTCATTCAACCTCTTTTGTGCCAATATATTCCTTTTTTTGTAGTGGATAAATTCAAATGTGCTCCACTTTCTTTTACAGCCTATTGTACTCACATTGACTTAAAATCTGAATTGCAAATCTTTTCAATTCTTGAATACCATTTCTGAATTGATCCCACCAACACACTGTAAGTTATTAGATAACAAAAGTAGCGTTATAAACAAAATAAAGTGGTAAATAATTTTGAACAAATAAGAAAAAAGAAATAAATAATACTTGGAGAAAGTTTTCCTCTTTGTCGAATAGCAATCGGCATTCCGAAATTCCCATAAAATATTTTATAAAGCTTCATTTGTGAGCTTAACAGATCTTGCATTAGGTCAATGTTAACAGTTGTTATAATTGTTAAAAGCATTCCTCGATTAACTTCAACTTGCTTACTAAGATCCAATCTAAAATAAAAACTTGGATTCAAAAATGCCTAAGTTGCAAACAACGAAGAAGAAAGTTGCCTTTCCCTTCTCTCATTAATGATTGAAAGATATGGCATGTACAAAGAAGGTCTATGTTTCAGATTAGTCTTGATTGCTTCCGTCGCTCTATCTAAGGCATCAAAATTACAACCCATTGTTGGCTTTTCTTCACTATCAACCAGCCGAAGCACCCTCACCAAAAGTTGACAAACTCGGATAACAAATTGACACTGAGACCAAAATTCTCTATCTTCTAGTATAATATTACAAACCTTCACTCCATCATTAGACCTAGCTTGCTGAGATGCAATTTACTTATCACTTGTAAACATTTGTCTTACTCTTTCTTCAGCGAAAGAAAAGACTGAAGTGATAAGAAATTTATTGCAAATCTTGTCACAGGGTGACACAAATTTATACCATTGGTAAATTCCTTTCTCATCAAATTCAACACCCATGCACGATTATAAATGAACTTTGTCACCTTTTTAGCTTTCTGCATAGTCTCATCAATAATAGGAAAATATCTAGGATCCCCTATATTCTCTAGCATTAGGTTAATGAATTATATGTATTCTGCAGCCTTTTTTCTACCACTTTATAAGCGGAATCATTGTCAGTAATAAACTGAACAATGTTTTTTGGTCCTACTTCATTCATAACTTTATCAAATATCCCAAACAAAGTCTCAGCATTTCTAATCAAGATAGATTCATTAATATATTTCAAAAATATAGAACCGTTTATAGAATAAACCAAAAAATTAATAATTGGCTCTTGTCTCCTATTCGTCCAACCATCACACATGACTGAACATCCATAAGTACCCCAATTCACTCTTCTTTCAGCCAAATAACTTCTAATTTCAAAAACAGAACAACTCAAAAGTTTACCTCTTAAGTCATCAATCAAGGATCTTTGTATCCCAGACCATAAGAGGCTATTGCATCCATCATAGCACTACAAGAAAATCATGAATTAGTGGCAAAAATTTTCCGACGGACAAAAAACCATGGCTATTTATCAACGAAAAATAACAATCCGTTGGTACATACGTTGTACTGTTTATATATAGCGATGGAAATATATTACCGTCAATAATACTAGAGGGAATAAATTTCATGCAAAATCTCCAACTACGCATAACGACAACACAACCTTTACTATCGGCAAAAATTGTGGAAATGCATCCCGCAATTTAATTGCTTCGTGTTCTGTCAGTAAGTTGTGCTCTGTGTCTCCTATTTACCGACAAAATATCATCCATTGGTAAACTTGATTTTAAGTTTATCGACGACGTAACCATGACCGTCGGTAATAATTATGGGAATGCTTCCTGCAATTAACTAACTTCGGATATTTACCAACAAAATAGTTGTTGTCAGTAAATGTGGTTTAGTTTCTGTTATATACCGATGTAATAAATAAAATGACTTTGTTTGGTTCATCGTCTTTAACACGAACTAGACTCCCCC
>JANZXR010369635.1:0-19277 GCA_027575705.1 Erythroxylum echinodendron
GGTGTGTTGTCCTACTTTCACTGATTGACCTCACTTGTACCCGTTTCTAGGGTTTAACCCGTTACATGGATACGGGAAGTTACATATAATCTATCACATTGCATAAACTATTGCACCATCTATATAACATTCAATTTAATCTAATCCTTTTGTTATAATAGTCAGACTAGTGATGTTAGACTCAATTCCATTTAGTGATGGACTCACATACTCAAACATGGTTCTTTATTGTTCCTCTATAGTTTTTGGTTGCACGTTTTAAAATCTTTGCTCCATGTTTTCTTCTCACTGTCTAAGCCTCGTTTGCAGAATTAAAATATTTTCCTTTCAATTTTAGGATCTCCTTTAACCAATTTAGGCGAATTACTTTAACTTATAAACAAATCCTACTCCTAAAAAAGAAATAACAAAAATGAATATTAATAATCAAAATTAAAATATCAACAGAAGTATAATAAATTCAAAGAAAAGAAAGTGTTAAACTAACACTAATTAGGCTTTCCTAACATCCTAGCCTACATTAATAGTGCCAAAAACTTAGTGGCATCTAGTATGTTATACAATTAACATAACCCATTTATTTTATAAATTATCAAAGGCAAGTGCACCTATCATTTTATAGTATAGGCCACAACGTTCCAAGTATTGATATCACAGAGACTATAAGTACTAATAATGAATCTTTTTCTATTATATAACCATAAATTACGGTGAATGTGAAAATTCATATTTAAAATAAAAATAAACTAAAAAATCAACACAATAAAAGAAACTACGGAGCCAAAAATTGAAAAATCAATAGAAAGATGATTGTTCTTGGACTTTGACTTTTCCTTAGGATTTGTCATTCAATCATGATTTCATTAACCAATTTATTCTAAAATTCATTGGATCATGAAAATTTCTAAGTTATACTAATATCTTTTTAAAGAATATTAACACCTAATTCTAGGATGATTAATTGAGATATCTTTCTAATTAAAACTCTTAGAATTGTATTATTCAATTTATAAGTTTCACTGTTAGGTTTGACCCTAAACTAGAGCATTTATGTCCATCTATCTCTAAGTTTACCTGAAACTCTTTTTAATTATAGTAAAGCTATTCATACATTGGATTTCTTAATCTCAATTGTATGAAATCATACATGAAAGAATATCTTGATAGTATTAATTTAAGGATAACAAAGAACACATAATTGAATCTCAATAACATTAAATAATAAATTCAATTAGGCCAAAATCAATATAAAAGCTACCTTGTCGTTCATATAATTCAGATACCAAAAGGTATTTAGCTGATGATAATAGAAAATAAAAAATAAAAACTGCAGAAAAAGACAGAAATCGTAGAAAACATGGTTACAATCCTTGAAACTTCACACTAGATTGGTGAAAATATGCTTTAAAGGAGTTTCCTTGGCTGTTTCTCCTTCCCTCAGCTATTCTAAGGTTCTTCCTATGTATTTTTGGCCTCTTCCTCCTATATACATCTCAAACTTATCTTCTTAAATTTGGATTTCATATATAGTAAGTTATATGGGCATATTGATGACTGTGTTATTAAAAATAATGTGTAACCTTATCTGGAGGTAACATGTGCATAGACATGGTTAGGTACCATCAATATGGCCTCCTTAAGATTCAACATAGTTGTTGTC
The DNA here is from genome assembly GCA_027575705.1 of Erythroxylum echinodendron. NCBI lineage: Eukaryota > Viridiplantae > Streptophyta > Magnoliopsida > Malpighiales > Erythroxylaceae > Erythroxylum > Erythroxylum echinodendron. Next base: position 1,661 of record JANZXR010369635.1, read on the forward strand.
CTGCACTCTATAACTTAATCAAACACACCCCAAAAATCTCTTTCCTTTTTTCTTCATGCGAGTGACTTAGACCTAAGAAAAAATGAGTTTAAGTACCAAAATCAATAAAAATAATCAAATAAACAAACAAAATGCATTAAATATGGGATTAAAAATATGACTAAATCACTACTTATCATTCCACCCAAAGATGCATTAATTAACTGCTTGGATGGACAGCTTAACATACTATGAAATATTTAGATTTGCAATCCCTAATTATGTAGATAATGTTGGAACTTTTTCAGTAGTTGTTTCTATCTCTCTTGTGTCTTTTAAATGTCTCTCTCTAATTATTAAAAAAGGAAGAAGTCATTCTTAAGTCTTATTGTTCTGTTCATTTTAGAGGAAAATACCTATCTAAAAACTTCTCAGTAAGCTCATTTTAATATGTGATAAATCTAGGAGGCAAAGATTTCAACCATGATTTTGCTCTGTCTGTCAATGTAAAATGAAACAACCTCAACCAATTTGCATCGTCTAAAGACCTATTAATGTTGAATGTATCATATATCTACAAAAAGATAACAATGCATGCATTCATATCCTCATCAAGTAAGCCATTAGATTACATAATTTTTTGCACAATCTAAATCATACTAGTCTTGATTTCAACATTATTAGCCTTAAGTAACCTATTAGTGCTAAATTCTATCTCTTTAAGAGATATTCTAGCATAATACCTTATAGTAAATTATCGTCCCTATCCTACCATTATGTTTGATATATATAACATTAATTCTTAAACCTAAGATTTAGTAAACAAACACAATCTCATAAAAGAAAGTCCTAAATAAATAAATAATAAAATGATTATAAATTTTTTTGGAACAAAGTGAAATAAAATCCATTGCCCTCAAAAGTGTTGCCAAAAAATTACACCCAAGTATACCCAAGGAAATCAAATAGCAATAATTTTACGAGATACATTTAAGCACTTACACCAACTCCTAATCTTCCTATTACATGGAAAAATCAACACACTAAATCTAAACTTCAATTAGTTAATAATAAACTTAACATAGATATCAATTGAAGCCCCTTTCTAATTAAAAACTATTTGATTTCTAAACCACCAAATATAATAAATAATTGTAGAAAAACCAGTTACTCTTATTATACAAATGTAGGACTTCTTTTTAGTTCTTGTGTTAAGCCATTTCAACCAACACATTAAGGTTATCATTAATGCATGAAACTTTAAGCTGGTTCATTACTCTCTGTAAAACAAACTAGGAACAAACACGTTTAAAGGACAAGTGATCCATATTTTCAATATTTTGCTTAAAAAATCTACAATCCAAAGGAAAACTATAAGCCATACCTAACCTTTACATTCTAGCATATATACACAACCTGTCTTTTTCAGTAAGCCACAAAAGAAAAGAGCATCTTGAGATATGAAAACTATGCCATGTACTCTAGGTAATTGGGGAAATTAAACCCTTCTTTCAAAACATATCATAAACAACTCCAGCACTTAGTTTACTAAAAATTTGAGGCTATAAATGCAACAATTCATCTATGACTTGTACCAATCTTTTAAAGTACCACACATCACCAATTCTACTATTAACAAACCAAATACAGTGATGTTTAAAAATATTTATATGAGCCCATTTCTAGAAAATTGATTCAGAATCTGAATGTCATCGTCGGTAATGATGTTAGACGCTTTATATGATATGTATCTAAACTAATAACAATACTAATAATCATCTAGATAAGTGCACCTATCATTCTTATAGTATAATTTAGTGAATACGAGAGTTGATTCTATAAGGACTACAAGTACTAGTACTAACCATCTCTGTATTATCTAATTTAACAAAATAAATGATTGAGAAAAAAAGAAAAGATTAAAAAAACTAAAGTTTTAATGTAAGATAACAAACTAAAGAATAGATCAATCGATTTATAATTAAGATCCAAATGAAGAATCTCCCTCGAGCTTTTCTATAGCTAAATTTATTTTGAGTTAATGACAAAACCTAGTTTTTTAGACCAATAGACATTTTAAAGTTACAATTATATTCTTTCTTAAGAAATATAGCCTCTATTCTTAAGTTAATTAATTGAAATCTCTTTCTAATCAAAACCTTTCAGAATGTATTAACTTTTTCTATGAATTACAATGATATATTTGACTATAACCTAGAAGATCTATATAGTCCTATCTCTAGGATTCAATGTAACTTTTCTTATTCTTGCTACACTCTATTTAAAGATATGATTTCTTAATACCTATATATGAAATATAAAATTGAATTAAGACACTAACATATTTCAATTCATTCACAAAGATAACTATGAATAATTTATAGTAAAACTTAGGTCTTTTATTAAATCAAAGAATCAATCTAAAACAATAGTAGGATTTATCCCATCTAGATCTATCCTAATGTAGTTTATACTAAGAATAAGAATCCTAATAAAAATTAAGAAAAAAGAGGTCATTCTCATATATTCTTAAAATCTTGAATTTCTTTAGTTGATTCTTAATGAAATCCACTTCTTTGCCTCTGATGTTGCTCATTTCTTGTCCTAAAAAGCTTTAGTTCAACTCCTTTTGGCAAACTCTTAATATGTGCTTAATTGATTATGAATTTATTCTATAACACTTACTGATTATTGCTATGAAAATGCTTAAAATACTCATTTTGACTCATATGTGATTTTAGGCACAATTCAGAAGCTAAGAAGTTAAAGTGAGTCAAAAGCACAATATTTGGGTCATTTTTTGAAGATTAATATTCACTTGTCTTTAGGGAGTAAGAGGAAGAAAATTAGAACAAAAAGAAGACAAGAAAGCTATTCAAAATAACGTTTGTTGGACTAGAAGAAAATTTGGAAAATTTAGCCCAAAAGAAGAAAACAAAGAAGCATCCAAGAGAAAGACCAAAACGTAACATCTCTTGAAGGAAATGACAGTAAAATTGAGAGCAAAACACAGAAGCATAAAACATGCAAGCAACGTGTACTTTGCATGCACTAGATAGACCAAAACGACAGTGCAGAAATAAGTTGGGAAGGAGATAAATGACAATAGAAGGACCAAAATGCTAGTTGCTAGGAGATAAAACGCAGTTTATGTGGAAGTAAATAATATATGCGTTTCATGCAACCAAAACACAATTTTAGTAAATCGGAAAAAGTGATGAGGGTTTTTGTATACTGTATAAATGTGGATTTTAAGAAATATTAAAAGGTGGGGTCTTTGGTGGAGGCTCTTATGGGGGAAGACTCATAGAGGGGTAGCTTCTCGATGCCAGTTCAGAGGTGACATCGATGCTGAAAACCCAGTTAAGCATTCCTTTAATTGGTTTGTTATTTTGTTTCACTCTTTAGAAATTGATTTTGTTATCCTTTGCGTATTCATTTAGGACTTATTTATAAATGATCGTGTTATCGTTATAGTCCAATTATTTAGTTATGAACCCATTAGGTAATGTGGAAAGATGATTTCAATGTGTTCATTGGATCATTTTACTACAAACCCATTACTAGAATATTGAATATAACCCATAATTGTTACGTTGAAATTCATTTGTAGGTACTAATGGTTTGTAATCATTAACAATAACATGACCTAGGTTAAATGACGCATCATATGTACTTTTTTGCCTTGATTAATTAATTTTCCTAATTCGTAATGCTACTGCCTAATTAAATCTAGAGATCGTATCCTAGGTTATTCGATGGCTAGGTTTAATTATGATCGTATTTTAATTAAACGCTACCAAAGGGAAAACTTGGGTTAATTATTAACCCAAAACTAATACTTTCTAAGAGAGGATGGAGAACAAAAAATCATTGAAATACGTTTAATTAGGATATAGGTTGAGATTAAACTAAAGAACCGAGTCCTTAATGTATTTATCTTTTTTTCTCATTTTTGCATAAACCAAAACCCCTCAAAACCTTAATGTCGTTTAATTTCATTTCAATAACTTTACAGACACTCTCTATACTACAGTAGTAGGTCTAGTTTATTTTGACTAGCATTATGTTGCATTCTCAATTCTGGCATTGTTACTGAGGAATGCAGTGTTTTAGTTTTTTCATTTTAATTGGTATTTTGTATATATTTGTTCATAATTAGATTTTTTTTAGTTATTTCTTGATCGTTTCATTTTTTTTGTTTCATGATTATGATATAAAAAGTTGATATGGACAAAAGTGATTTCTTTTATATCTCTTATTCTCAATCCTATAGTCAAGGTTGGACTGATCAACCTAACTTTAGTTATGGATGGGATAATCAACAGAATTACTTTCATGATAGTTTGCAGGATGAATAACAATTCCCGTACAAACTAGAAGCTTCTTATCACTATTCAGGTACATCTCTAAACTACTACATCAAGCCCTGTAATGCTAACAATCTTCAATTTCAATAGGTATACAGTAGCTTCAATAGAGTATGTAGTAATTTCGATAGAATACCCTATAACTCCAGCAGGATGGATGCCAATTTTGGCATAATGCAAGGTCTAGCATCCAAGATGTGGAAAGTCAACAAGATTTAGGTACATCTCTAGAAGATATGCTTAATATATGACTGCTAACAATCTTCAAATTTAACAAAATATGTAGCATTTTCAACATAATATACCGCATACCTAATAGGATATCCAACAATTCTAGTAGGATGAAAGGCAGTTTTTGTCTAGTTTCCAAACTTGGGAGAGATAATAGAACTCAGATGCATTTTTGGAAGAATTATTTGATGATGTTGTTGCTAACACTGTGCAATTTCAGTAAGATGTGAAATGGTTCCAGCAAGATGCATTGCCTCGATGGGGAGATATCAATCATCTAGATGTTGTCGAGGAGTAGCCATACCAACCCAAGGTGTATCCAATGGATGTTGTTGAGGAAACCTTACAGAGTGATAAGGAGCTTAAGAATTTTGAGGGCAATGTTCAAGGAATTACTTATGAAGAAATTGAGGAGGAGCTCTAACTAGAATATAATATATTTTTTAGCTCAGAGGTGAGTTCTGAGTCCATAATTATTTTTTAGACTAACTCTTCCCCTTTACATAGCAGAATGGGGGAATTAAACTAGGGAAAAAAAGGTGAAGATTCATTCAAAATATTTCCTGAGAGTATAGACCCAATGGAGATCAAGATTTTGAAGATAGGAAAGATGTTGAACATGAATGATCAACTAAGATCCTATCTTGAACAACCTCATGCGGAGGAGTCATATGACATCAGAAGATCACAATTTTATCACATGAGGAGGAAAAATGTAGCCGAGCTAGTGACCCTAAACAAAGACGCTTCTTGGGATGCAGCCCAAGGGAAGTAAATTTCTTTTCTTTACATTTCCACATTACTTTATATATGCACGTGTGGTTCTATGTTTGTTTATTTCTTGCTTGTTTTAAGTTTTCAATCAAAACGAGAGAAAGAATAAAACAAATAAATAAACATTTACTCGTTTTCTATTACTTCTAGGATTATATAGTCATGATTAGAGTATGAATTGACTAGAAAATTTCATAGCAAATTTAGCACGTACTTTTGCTTTTGTGATTGGTCAATGTGCATTATCTCTAGAAAAGTCGTAACTAGTGGTAGACAAAGCCAGTGTAATTTTAAACCTTATTAGACTAACACATCCATATCAGTCTCATTGTCTTTTGATAATGTATGACCTTCATGACATGTACATTCTAATTTTTCCTTGAATTTCTATTCGAGACCACATTTTTATCACATGGATTAACACGGAAATAATTAGGCATTTTTTTTGCTTTTCCGAACTACATTAGCCAAATAGCATACCCATTTATATGAAATTTTCATTGTTAACCCCCTTTTAAGCTTTATTAGCTTTTCTTTTGTATAAACCACATTACATACTTTTAAACCTAACCAAATGTCCCACCTAAGCCATAGAGCATTTGTTGATTATTGAGTTTGTGGATGCACAAAATTCTAAGTATGGGAGTATGCATACGTGTGGGTGGGTTATAATGTTTGGATGATATTTTACATCTTAACATTGAAATTCCTATATTGATGTGATTTCTTTTAATTTTTATAAGAGAAAAGAAAAGAAAGAAAAGAGAAAAGCAAAAGAAAAGAAAATAAAAGAAAAATAAATAAAGAAAGAAAGAAAGAAAGAAAAAGAAAAAGAATGAAAAATATTTAAATAAATGTAGCAAGGAGGAAGTGCATATGTGCTGAAAATTTGTTTATGATTAGTCTTTCCTCCTAAAGTTGTATTGAATGGGTTACTTAGGTATGTTGAATATGAGGTGACCGTTGCTTTCAATTGTCACTCCTTATGGTTACCATGTTAGATCGAAAACAAAATATGCTTGGTTTAGCTAAACGGTAGATTTCAAAAACTTTTTCTGAAATCACAATATAGCGGAAGCATAAACACCAAATGAACATGCTTTTAATCCATACATGATACGATATAAGGAAAATAAATAAAATAAGAACAAGATCAGAATATTACTGCCTCCTCGCTATAGCTTCAACTCCTCGCTGATGTATCGTTAACCAATCCGATTTACCACTTATTCTCCTTGAACAACTTAATTATCAAAATCCTTTGGTGAGAAAGGAGAAGAAAAATAATAGAGATTATCTTTTCTTTATTCGGCTAGTTCCAAAAACAAATATGAGACCTTCTCAATTTCTATGACTGATTAGTATATAGAACAAAACAAAGAGACCTTCTCTTTTGCTATGTTCAGCTAGTTATGAGAGAATGGAGAGAGACAGTCACACAACATTCATTTTTTCATCAAAGCTAAATGAATTAAACGTCCTTATAAGTCCAAAATCCTGGACGTTTAGGAGAGAATGAAGATAGATAGCAAAAAACTGCACCATTCCATTCTTTAATCAAAGAATACAAAGACGGCTGCACGTTTTCTCCAGTACCACACTTCATTCTTTAATCAATCATTTAAATCATTTAATGAAGATGATCTTTACCAAATGTATTGCATGAGAATGGAGAGAGCAAAAGCTACACATTCATTCTTTAACGTTTTTCTATCTTTTAAAAGCCATTAAACAATTTAATGATGATGAGCATTACTTAAGAATGCTATCACCAAAAATGTATCTTTCAAAAGCCATTAAAAAATAGCCATTAAACCATTTAATGAAGAGCATTACCGAATACTACATTTTGTAAAATTCGGTTTTGCTCCTTTTTTAATTTTAATTCAATTAATCTAATTAATTAAATCAAAATCAGCCCAATATTAAATGTTCCTTTAGGCTTATAATTAAAAATTAATTAATGCAAGCCCAACATTTAATTATAGGCTTAAGACCCAATTTAATTAACTCTTAATTAAAATTTCTGGTCTTATTGGCTCAAATCCAATTCGTCCAATTCTCCCCAAACTCTCTCATTTTCTTTCCGACAACCTCTGTCTATTTTTCTTACTTTCCTTTATAACCTTCCCAGAAGCCAAGTAGGGAATCTAATTGGACTTAAATAATTCAAGCTCCAATAAGCCCAAAATTAATTTAATCTTATTAGAATTAATTCTGAATTATTAACCAAATGTCATTCCACTAAAGACATTTGGTTGAACTCTTGAATTACTAAAAATTATGAGAAACCATGTTTCAAAATTATTAATTCAATGTCCAGTCGTAAACTATATTACAAACCATATTATAGCCATTCACACAATAAAGGGTAAAATTATCGTTTTGCCCTTATGTTGGTTTTTCCTTCTAGATCTCCTGTTTTACTCTACATGATAATTAACACGTTAGATTTAATCTTGGTGTTAAGACTTGATGCGTAGCTAGTCTATCAAACTACTAGCGCCAGTTTAATCACCAATCTCTTTAAAACATCTAGAAGTGATGATATTACTATCAACTCTTTATTCGTGTGAATGATCCCTGATGCATATTTCAAATTAATAATTCCAACATGCAGACATTGGATTAATACCCTATAAAAATCCATTCTGATCATATCAAGAATTGTAACGAAACACAAATGAGTTCACCACTCATCATGAATGGTATTTAAGTGTACCTGAACATATCTTGTTTAAACACATTTTCCAAGTCTACCATCAGATTGCTCAGTTTTCAAAGGTGATGAATGTTGATTGATCATGAGCAAAAGCTTGGAATGTTAAGTTTTTGCTATGATTTTTGAAAGTCGTTCATCCTTGCTTATGGTTATGTATTCTTGGAACATATGGGAATTAAGTACATAGTTTTGGGTCTTTGAGCTTAATTTTGATATTTTACCTGAGGTAGAACAAAAGTTAAGTGTGGGGGAAATTGAAATATTCTTAATTGTTTATGAATTTATTCCTTAACACAGTGATTATTGCTATGAAAATGCTTAAGATATTCACTTTGACTCGTATGTGACTTTAGGAACAATTTGAAAGCAAAGAAGTTAAAGTGAGTCAAAAGTATGATATTTCGGCCATTTTTCTAAGATTAATTTTCACTTATCTTCAGGAGTAAGAGGAAGAAAATTAGAACAAGAAGAAGACAAGAAAAGGTTTCCAAATTAACATTTGTTCGATTAGAGGAAAATCTAGAAAATTTAGTCCAAAAGAAGAAAATAAAGAAGCACCCAAGAGAAAAACTGATAACTGTGAATTACTTCATGTTTTTAGGCTTAGTTTGATATGCATTTAATTGTTACTTAATCGTTTAGTGTGTGTTTAGGTTAGAATTGTGTTAGTATGTTAATTAATTTTGTTTAAGTGTTTTTAGGGGTTAGTACAAGTTTTTAAGATTAACTATTATGTTGTAAAGGTACCTTGATTTGTTTGTAAGTGTTTCAGGGTCAACATCGAAAAATGGAAAAGTTTCGTAGACACTTGACCTGAAACAACGGCCCATGATTGTGGCACAATAGGCCACAATCATGACAGAAGCACTTGAGTAACCCCACGATTGTGGCCCATGTGACACGATTATGACAGAAGCCTAGGACACGACCTACGATCGTGACAGAAGGCTCAAATGTGGCCTACATCCAGTAGACATGTAGACACTAAAAAATGTCAAGTTCCACAGGAGTTTTTAAACCTTTTGGACCTCAACAAAATCCTAGGGCTGCCTAGAACACAAAAAATATATAAAAAATAAGATAAAAGAACAAGAGGAACTTTTGCATCAGCCACTTTTGAGAGAAAACCCTAGAGAGGATTGTTGAAAGATTAAGAAAGAGAAGAAGGAAGAGAGAAGTGGAGAAGAAGTTGACATCGATGTACTTCCCAGATTTGGAGTTTCCTAGCGTTGCTGCCTCCCGTCTCTATCCAAGATCATATTTCCTGTTATTTTCCACTTTTATTATTGTATAGAATTGGGAATAGTAGTTTAATGATAGTATTTGTGAATGTTGAGGTATTCTATACTCACCTTCAGGTTTTTCATCTTTGATTTAATAAAATCTAATTGTTTTATGTTTACTAGATTTATTTTGATTAATTTATATGATTGAATAATTTAGTAGTAGACTGAGAGGGTGAATTGAATAAAAAATAATTAAATTGGGCTAATGAGAGTTAGGTGATTTAATAAGAATGAGAAATTAATCAAATCAGCAATTGTGTGAAGAGAGATCTCACACAGGTTCCCGATAGTTTATTATACAAGTTTAGATCTAATTACATTTTTTGGATAGATTGTTAATTGAGAAATTGCAATTTTCCATAATCTGATTGGGGTTTATGATTTAGGGTTAATAGTTATAACTCGAGAGAGAGTAATTAACCCTAGGATCATCTAGGACCAACGATCTGATAAATCATAATCGATTAGATTAGCATTAAAGATAGGTAAAAATTCATCTTTCTCTCAATTTGTAGTTCCTTTATGTTGATTCTTGAGTATGGGTCACAACTACTACTTTGTTAATATTTTTGTAATTGATTCTTGGAATTGAATTGCGTCATTGAATTAAATTCTTTCTTTAGTTTCGTTACATTTTGAATTACTTCAAATTGTTTTGGCCTTAAATTTTACGATTAGATTATCCCTCCTCGTGGGATCAACATCTTAGGTACTACACAAACAATCCTTACACTTTCAGATTATTAAGATTATTAATTAGAACTTACACACATCGAAAAACCACGGCCAACTTTTTGGTGCTGTTGTCAAGGAAACGATTAATTTAGTTTTATAGTTTAAGGTGTTTAATTAGTTTTTCATTTTTTTGTTTGTTTTTCATTCTTTCTTTTTACTTATGAAATTTTGCTCTTGCATGAACACAAGAGTCATGAGAAATTCGAGTCGTGCAGCTGAAATATTAGATTTATACATCACTTGATGAGAGCGAACCATTAAGAAAGCTTAGCATGACGAAGAAGAAGAAATCATGAAATCAACAATGGCCAAGGAATTTCAGCAAGATTTGGACCACGGAGCGAACCAAAGACATCAACAATGGACCCTTATGGAGTTCATGAGACCAGGGTTCCATGTAGCTAACCAAGGAGTAGCTAGGCTACCCATACAAGTAACATCGTTTGAAATCAAACCAGCCCTCCCAAATATGCTTCAACAAAATGTGCAGTTTTATGGACTAGCAAATGAAGATCCTAACTCACATATAACGAATTTCCTTGAAATCTATGATACCTTTAGGTAGCATCAAATATCAGAAGATGTGGTTAGAATTAGGTTCTTTCCCTTTACCCTTAGAGATACAGTAAAGGCTTGGTATTATTGCCTCAAACCAGCCAATGTCACGTTGGGATCAGCTAGTTCGTGTCTCCTTAGACAAGTACTTTCCCCTAACTAAGACCACTAATATCATTAAGGAAATTACCAACTTCCAGCAAAGTGACGGGGAATCAATCTATGAAGTGTAAAAAGTTACCCAAGGAATTCTTGTTGCAAACATTCTATAATAGAGTAACCCCACATATGACAGACACGATTGATGCATCTTCAGGAGGATCACTGATGAGAAAGAAGGTTGAATCTTCAGGAGGATCACTAATAGAGGAGATGACGAGTAATAACTGCCTATAGATGAATGAGCAGAGTAGACAAACTACTACATTTTGTGAAGAAAAAGGAATTATAGCTGTTGATCAAATAACAAAAATGCAAGCTAAAATTGATAACTTGACTCGACAGCTCAACAACATGAAGGCTTCATCCTCAGCTCTGGTGAAGGCCGTGCAACTTAAGTGTGAACTCTATAGACAAATGGACTATGATACAGTGGACTATTTCTTGAAGAAGGAAAGTGATCCAGAGAAAGTGAATTATATGGTAGCTTAATATGGGCGGAAGGGGGCAATAATCCCTACTCCAACACCTATAACACTGGGTGGAAGAATCACCCTAACTTCTCTTAGACAAACAATGCTAGAGGACAGTTTAGACCTCATGGACAATCAGGATTCCAATAAGATAAACCAAGTTGGATAAGATTTTAGATAAAATTAGAGGCATGGAGGATGCACACAGGGGGCTTGAAAGCAAATTCGAGCAAGTCACCAAGAACTGCGACTTTTCAATGCATAATCTGAAGGTCCAAGTGGATCAACTAGCAGAGGCAATATTTACTAAAAATGCAGGAACCCTTCTAAGCAATAGCTAGTCTAACCCAAAGGAATAGATCATGATCATCACACAGACTTAGGAAAAGAAACTTGAACTTATGAAGGAAGATGGAGAAAAAGGAAAAGGATAAATAATTATGGAATCCTTCTAAATGAGCTCGTAATTGAGCCAATTAAGGAACCTCAACCTAAAATTCCATACCCTATCCTAGCTTAACGAAAGTAATTTTCAACTAGGGCAACGAGGAATTTTAAGGAGGTTGAATCATATAAAGTTGAGGACATAGCGGAACATCTACAAACGAGACTCACACTAAATAAATCAGTCAAAAAGAAGGTTAAGGAGCGAACAACGGAAGAAAACCCTAACATAACACAAAAGAAAGAGGAACTAGGGGATTTTTACATCCCTCACAATATCAATAGAGTCAACATAGATAGGGCATTCGTAGATTTGAGAGTAAGTATCAATGTGATGCCCAATACCTTTAGTCAAAAGTTAGGCTTAGGATAGTTAGAACCCACAAAGATGTTAGTAAAGACGGCCAACATAAAAGTTCATCAACTGAAGGGGATTATTAAGGATGTGCAAATACAAACTGATAAATTTACCTTTTCCACAGACTTCTATATAATGGATATTCAAGAAGATGTGGAAATCTATATATTCCTTGGACGACCATTCCTGGCCACTGCTCACTAAATAATTAACGTTGATGGGGGTGAACTAACTCTGAGGGTAGGAAAGCAACAAATAACCTTTAAAGTGTTAAAGAAAGACAATAGTTCTCCCTTACCTCCAACTAATATCAAGGAAACCAAACCTTGAGGTTAATGGGAAGATATTGAGGATCTTGGGAATACATTCAGAAAGAAATGATCACATAGAAGAAGGTGAAGAAATGAGAATCACAAGGAAGGTAGAATCCAAAGCATGATAGCTCATGTGCAAATTGCGAGATCAATGACTGCACTACCATTGCACCATTCATTTAAAACACCATGAGCAAAGAAGAGCATCGAGCTACCGATGTTAAAAGAAGCACTACGTAGGAGGCAACCTATGGAATGTTACTTCACTTAATTTTTCTAGATGGTTTCAATTCTGTAGTTAGGTTACTTCGTATCCAAATAAAATTGGGAAGGCATAGGACTTCGACATAAATTTGATGATCGATGAAGTTGAAGTGAATCACAGTTTAGTAAATACTTTAAGTTCAAGAAACTAGATACACAAGAAGGGGGGGGGGGTTGAATGGTGTATCTTCCTTTTTCTTAATATAAAATCTCGAAAAGAAAACCTTTGCTTCTTATAAGAAGAATATCACAACTTATTACGTAGATAAATTGCTAGTTATCTCTCTAAGAGATTTAACAACAAAGTAAACTAAAGTAAGAGTAGAGAATAGACAGTGCGATTTTTATATTGGTTCACCCCAAACCGTGGGCTACGTCCAGTCCTTAGAGTTCGTCTGAGTGTTACACTATTCTTTAAACTATTACAGGCATTCTTTCCCTTCCAGAGCCTCTTCAGGTCTCTTACAAAGTATTCTTTCACTATCGTAGCCTCTCCAGGCTATCAGCCTTTTCTTTCTCTCACTAGAAAAAGATTGTTAGCTTTTATTATAGTAATGTTATCTCTATTGTAGGTAAGCACAGTAAGACTTTTCTCTCAGATTATTTAGTCTTTCTAACTTATCTCAGTTTTTCTCTGTTTCTGATCATCATCATAGTTTTTACATCTTCGACTGCGACTAATATTTATAGTCTTCATCTCTAACTACTTCTTTGTTCTTGATAACGGCTTCTTGATTCTTGATAACCGATTCTGGATAACCGCTTCTTTAGTTGAGTTCTGTAACTAACTCTAACTAAATAGCTATCTAACATGTTAGTGTGTCTTTGTGTATCATCTCTGTCTTCTTTGCTTCTATTTTGCCTTTGCGTTTGTTTCTACATCTATGTCTGCGTCTGCGTCTGCATCTACATCTGCATCTATATAGGCATTACGTCTGCGTCTGTATAGATTTTGCGTCTGCGTTTACGTCTACGTCTGCACCTGCATAGACATTGTGTCTGTGTCTGTATAGACTCTGCGTCTGCGTCTACATCTGCGTCTGTGTCTTCGTCTGCATAGTCTTTGCGTTTGTGCCTGTGTCTGTGTCTGCGCACTTAACACACTTGTCAAAGACTTTTTTTGTTTCTAACATTATTGTTATTTGATTGTCATCAAAATTAGTCATCGTAAAATCCTCTTGACTTAACAATCTCCCCCTTTTTGATGATAACAAAAAATCATAATTTTAGATAAATCAAAGTGAATGAATTTTCATTCAATTGATGAACAACAAAAGAATAAGACGACAACACATAAGAAGACAACAAAAATACACATATATACACATATACACATATATCTTTATCTTTTCTTCCATTTTTCGTCTCTTCTTTTTCTTGTCTCTCCCTATCTCCCCCTTTTTTTCTTTCTCTTCTCTCTTCTCTTCTCCTTTTTCTTCTGCCCCTATTTTTTATCACTCAAAAATGTTAACTTAAATGCTTCATTATTTCAGAAAACATATGCTTCTGCTCTTATCAACTTGAGGTCTGATTCTGTTGTTACTCATTGATAAGCTAATTGCTCATATAGAGCACCAACTGAGTCTTGTACATTGTCCACCTTAGTATTAATTTCTTTAATCTGCTTCACTGAGGCTTCCTGATTCCAATGCTCAGAAGGTCTTACTTCTTCCATTCCAATAGTTTTTACTTTTTTAATTGGACTTGATGGAGAGAAGGTTGCATCATTTGATGTTTCTGATGGTAAGACATAGAGTTCTATTATTTTCAAGGTAGGAAGTTTGAAGAGTTGCTTTCCTTCTAGGAGATAAGGTCATCAGGTCTAGGTAGTTTAGAGATGGTTTTTCCAAGCAGGTGAAGGACATCTTTAAGTGAGGGTATGAAACTTAAAGGTAGAAAGTGCAAAAGTAGGTGCACAAGAGTCTCTAAGTTGACACGCATACCTCTAACCTTTATGGATCCATACTGCCCTTTAGTCACCCTGCCAACTACCTGAGAACTGGCCTTTGTGGTGAAGTGTCCACAATTACTCCCTGATGCTTTTGAGATGTGATGGGAAACATAGACTCCTCTTGTCTGTACTGCATGACATGCATCATCTGTACCTTGACCAACCTTTTCACAGGTTCACTAATTACTATTGAGCTTCTGCTTCTTACAGGTACCTCTACTTCAATCACTTTTGCTTTGAAGTCCTCTTTTCTAATAGGACTAAGAGATTCCACTCTATCTTCAACTGATTTTTCTTTTTGTTGACTCCCATTTGAAGTGGTTTCTTTCTGACTGGTTTTTAACTTTTTACTTTCTCTAGCCAATCTAGAAGGTGGATGGGGTTGAGTTCAATTTCTTTCGAACTCCAATTTCTTCTTAATTTCAGTCTTCTTGTTTGGCTCCGTCTGCACTTGTTTTAGGATTGAGACTAGAGATCTTGCGGCTTATGGTGTTCTTTCTATCTGATGATATTATACACTAAGAGTCATTCGACTTCCTCTCTTCTGTTCTTTTTGTCGGAGAGTTAATACTCGTGGTGATCTCTTTGACTTTTTGACTTGCTCAAATTCAAGTGCGTCTGCTTTTCTTTTTACTGACACTTATTTTCCAGATAGACTCACCTAGCTTTCTTTTGTTTCCCTCATCGTCTTAGCTTTATCTGCTACTTTAGATGGTTTCTTCTTTTCTTCTATATCCACTCTCTCAGAAAATTGAGGTTTCTTTTTTTCTTTAGGAGTAATATTCCCACTTATGCTACGTCTGAGTGTATGCTCCCCATCAATTCTTGCTTTCGGTATAGAAGTTGTGTTCAATCCCCTTTTTGCTAATGGTTACTACATCAATAACACTCTTAATGTTCATCTTCACCCAGTTTCCTCTGTCCAGAAAAATTCCAGAATCTCTAAAGATTTTTGTCAGCAGCATGCCATATGGATAAGCATTGGAGTCCTTTTTCTTCATCAGGTACCTGAGAATCAGGTGTGGAAGATTGATAGGCTTATGGTTGGAAAGATAGAACAGGCATTGCTTATCAATCGTTGCCACAATGTTCCTTGATCCTGTTCTTGGTAGAATGCAATGAAATAATATGTTGTGTAGAACCTTAGCCTTTGGAACAAGGTTTGACGCCTTCTTGTCCTTCGGGTCACTACACCCATAGAGTTGTCGATTTACCAGTGCCTTTTCTAGACAATTTTGAATCATCCATCTAGGGTTGTAAGACACCTCTTCTCCAACACATGGACATCCACTAACCTTCTCGATTAGCTCTAGTGTTACAATAACCGACAATCTGAAAGAAGTTTTTTCATCCAGCTACCTTAACTTTGGGTTCAATGTCTATCAATTTTACCAATTCCTATGACTTCACCCTGCTGGCTGTCTCCAAAAGTTACTGATCCTCCCTTCTTATCTTGAAGATCTAGGAACATAGACTTTCTTCCCGTCATATGTCGCAAGCATCCACTGTCCAAATACCACTGGTGCTTGCTGCTTTTTCCAAGGAAGGAGATCTGCAATAGATACTATGTTCTTTTTATGGACCCAATTTTTCTTGGGTCCTTGTGGGTTAGTTTTATAAGTATTCATAGAATGATAAGAAGAGGATTGATAAAATTTCTTTCTATGAGGGACAATCTTCTTTTTATAACGATTATCATTCTTAATAAACCCTAGACCACTCCTGTCATTCAGGTGTCTATAGTTACTAATTATATCATTCATTCTTTTTCTACTCTCAGTAAAGGTTGATAAATCTACTGATAAAGAATTAATTTTATGCTTTAACTTACTAATTTCCTCAGATCTATCACTAGAAACCTTTTTCATAACGTATACTTAATTTTTAAGACAAATGTTTTCTTTTTCCAGCACTTCCGTGTTCCTCAACTTTTCGACATACTTTCTTTTTAGAGATTTATACTGTTTCAGTATATTATATGAATCTTCTAACAATTCTAAATATGCATCTTGAAGTTCATTAATGTTAGAAGTTACCTCCTTGTCACCTTCTTCTTTAGCTACCAAGCATATGTTTGCTTGTTCTGATGTTTCTGAATCAGAATTAAATTAGGATGAATCTAAATCTTCCCAAATTGCCATCATATTCTTCTTATTTGCTTTATTTTTCTTTGATTCTCTTTTCAGTAACAGACATTCTAACTTGTAGTGTCCTGGTTTATTACAATCGTAGAAAATGATAGAGGTCTTCTCGCTCTTGGCATCTTCTTCGCTATTTTTCTTAAAAGAAAAATTTTTGCTTCCTTTTGCTTTCTTTTTCCACATCCTTCTGATCTTCCTTGAAATAAAAGATAATTCTTCATCATCTTCACTTGAATCACAATCAGACTCACTGTTATCATCTTTCTTGACTTCTTCAATCTTTAATGCCTTTGACGAAGAACTTCTATTCCTCCGATTCTTGTGATTCTTCTGACTAGCCTTTAATGCTATGGATTTGTCTCTCTTAGGTTTGTCATCAGCATCCAGTTCTACTTTGTGTATCTTCAAAGAACCAAGTAATTCGTCTAGCTTTAGTTTGCTCAAGTCCTTGTCTTCTTGTATAGTAGAGACTTTGGGTCTCCATCTTCTTGGTAGACTTCTGAGAATCTTCCTCACATGATCTTGTTTATCATAGACTCTCCCAAGAGCTTTAATTCTATTAACAATAGTTTGAAATTGTCCAAACATCTTATCAACAGACTCATTTTCCTACATTTTAAACAACTCATATTGATGTACAAGAATACTTATCTTAGACTCTTTCACCTAGTTTGTGCCTTCATGTGCGATGGATAAAGTTTCCCACATATCCTTCACAGTCTGGCATCCATGAACTTTATCATATTCACTTCTGCTCAACACACAACTTAGAAAGAACTTGGCCTTTGAGTTTAACTAGAATCTGGCTTTATGATCCGCTGACCATCTGTTGCGAGGAATTGTATTTCCTTCATCATCTAC
>JANZXR010369651.1:0-19274 GCA_027575705.1 Erythroxylum echinodendron
ATGCATGAATATGTCAAAAATACTTTAAAATACTCCTAACCTATTCCAATTTACCAAAATGACCAAAATGCCCTTCCCATAAGTGAGGGGATGTTACAGTCTACCCATACCACCGCAACTTCGATACCTCCTCTGCTCACATTGACTCAGTCGCCACATGGGTCCGCATCCCTGGGCGACCCCCTAGATACTTTCACGAGGAGTTGTTGAAGGAAATTGCAAAGCCTATTGGGACTTACCTGAAAGCAGATGTCCATACTCTCTCTGAAGAATAGGCATAATTTGAACGGCTCGCTGTGCGATTGGACTTACGCGAAAAGCTCGTCCCCACCGTTACTATAGATGGAAAGACCTATCTCGTCTCTTATGAAGATCTTTACCGGATCTGCATCTCGTGCGGCCGCTATGGGCACCTGTCCGCTGACTGTTCACAGCGCAGTCGTGATGCACACTCCGACCAAACCCAGTCCCCCACCCAACATACACATACGCCCCAACCGGAGCCGGCCGAAACCTCCGTTGATACATACGCTTCGATCATTCAGCAACTTGACACCCCAACGCTCCATCCGATGGGTACGTCACCAGCTTCGGGAACCCCAGCAACGCTGACTTCCCAACGGCCAGATTTAACTCAACCAGGAGAATCGCTAATCGCCCAAAAGAAAAGAAGAAGTCCAAAAAATGTGACAGACAAGATAGCAACAACAAAAAAAGTGGCTCCCCCTCGGTACCCACATCCTCACGCTATCAGCTCTTAGACGAGGCAGCCCTCGACGTGATTTCTCCCCCACTGGCCCACCATGCCCCGCTCTCCATCCTGCAGTAAGGGAAGGCAACTGCTTTTACAGCTGTAAAACCCACCAAAGGCCCAACTCTGAAGAACGAAAAACGAAAGCTCCACCCCCTTCCTGCTGATCGCGTATGGGTCAAAATGGCTGCTAATACTTCAGCCCATCAACCAGACCACCCTACCCGCCATTCTCATACTCCGATTCCCCAACCCCCCACCAGCGCTGACCCAGCCCTCCTTCCAGACCCCCCATTCCTCCAACAGACCAATCCGCGCCACCTCTCAACCTGGAGCTGCTTAACCCACACAACACAAAGAAAGGACCCGATCTGCCACACCCACAAGAAGTCCAACCATCCCACACCGCTTCAGTTGTCCCCCACCCCTCCATGGCTTGAAAGTGGAAGACCTGTATTTTGGTAAGGGCAGACCGCCTGATAGCAAGGGATTCCTCATTAAACCCCTAATCAAAGTCCCTACAAATCGCAAAACAGAAATCTCACACCACGTTCAACCCTCAGTGAGGAACGATGAGGATTTGGAAGGACACCCCCTCCTTCCAACCACGATGTCCCCTCCCCAGAGATGGGATGATAATGTCTCCAAACCACTTTCGTTTTTGAATGGAGTACAACATACTCTTTTGGAATTGCCAAGGCATTAATAACAAAGCCACTATCTCTGTTCTATGAGACTTGCAAACCACCCACCAACCTCACCTCATAGTCCTATTAGAACCTAGAACAAGTGGTGACGCAGCAGAAAAAACTATTCGCAAGATAGTTTTTCACTTCACGCACTGTATAGAATCCATTGGGTTCGCAGGTGACATATGGATTCTGTGGCACCATCCTTTGTCCATTTCCATCATTGAAGAGAATTGGCAGTACCTCCACCTTGAGCTTCTAATTCATAATACCATCCTGCTTAAGCTTACAGCAGTCTACGCTAGTCCTCAGGCTAAAACAAGAAACCTGTTGTGGGCTGATCTTCAACGCATTGCTCACACTACCTCTGCCCCATGGCTCATTGGCGGAGATTTCAATGCCATACTACAACCGCATGAGAAAAAAGGGGGGAGACACTCTACGGGGTGCAAAAGGTTCCAACACTGGCTCAACCATTTTCACTTGCTGGACCTAGGATTCACAGGGACTTACTTCACTTAGCGGAGAGGTTCTATCTTTGAAAGGTTAGACCGAGCTATTGGGAATGAGGAACTCATCTGCACCATGCAAGCTATTCATGTCAAACACTTAACTTGACTCGCTTCTGACCACTCCCCTATCCTTGTCAGTTTGCATACTAAGCTGCCTGTTGCTCAAAGACGATCTTTCTTTCGATACCTAATCTCGTGGGAATACCATTCTACCTGGAAGACTTGGCTATCCATGTATTGGCAAGAAAACACTAGCCTTCATGACGCTTTGGTTCATATTGCTCGCGAGATAGACACATGGAAGTATACCACCTTTGGAGACATATATCGTCGTAAGCGTCAAACCATGGCTCGACTAGATGGTCTCCATAAACGAGTGGAATATAATTTTGCTCCAAACATTCGGGACCTCAAGCTACATCTTGGAGAAGATTTAGAGTTGACCATTACTCAAAAACAAACTCTTCTTGCGCAGATCCGACGGGACAACTGGATTCAATATGGAGACAGGAATTCTAAGCTCTACCACTTACAACATCAAAAGCCTCACCAGAAGCCCAGGACCACTTGCATCTAATTGCAAAATGGAACTTGGTGTTCCGACACCACAATACTTGCTTCTGAAGTCACTCTTTTCTTTTTCACTTTATTCCATACTGATCCTCACCATTCGTCAATTTCCCCTACTCAACTGTACCCTATCTCCGGTTACTTCCTTATTCTCTCTGTAGCTCACATTCACTCCCTCCAAAGCCCCGTCACCTTTCATGAAATCCGCACCGCTTGCTTTCAAATGCACCCCACCAAAGCTCCAAGGCTGGATGGGTTTAATGCTTCTTTCTTCCAGAATAATTGGGAGGTCGTGGGTACTGCATTGTGTTCCATAGTTCTACAAACTTTTGAGACTGGGATGGTCAACCCAAATCTGAACAAGGGCTACATCTCGCTTATCCCAAAACTCTTTAAGCCCGAAATGTTCACCCATTTTCAGCCTATTAGTTTGATCAACTTGGTAGCAAAAATCATCACCAATAGGCTAGAAAGGGTAATGCCTCTTCTTATTCATCCCTCCCAGTCCAGTTTCATCAAGGGAAGGACTATTGGGGAAAACATCATTATCATACAAGAAGCCATTCATTCTATGTGGACTACTAAGAAGAAAAAAGGTTGGATGGCTATCAAAATTGATCTGGCTAAAGCCTTTGATAGAATGAGTTGGACTTTCATCCAAGATACCCTTCAAGACACTGCTATTCCCTCATATCTCTATAATGTCATACTGTCCTCCCTCTCTACTTACACCACCCAAGTTCTATGGGAGGGCAGTCCAGGACACTCCTTTACCCCCACCAGGGGAGTGAGGCAAGGAGACCCTATTTCACCTTACCTCTTTGTACTTTGTGTGGATCGATTGACCCACGCTATCAATCTTTCCATCTCCAACAAAGATTGGAAACCTGTGGTCCTAGGGGCAAATGGCACGACTCTGTCACATATGCTCTTTGCCGATGATTTAATCCTCTTTGCCGAGGCCAACCACACACACGTTTATATCGTTTCCCAAGTCTTGCACACTTTCTCCTTCTTCTCAGGGCAAATCATTAATAAAGATAATTCTGTGTTGTATATCTCGCCTAACATTCAAACTGACTAGGCCCTTTCCCTCAGTCATGTCCTAGGCATTAAATTAGTCCTTGATTTGGGTACGTACCTGGGCGTTCCTATCCTTCATGGTCGGTTACAAAAGAAAACTTACGATTCTGCACTGCTTAAGGTATGATAGCGTGCTACGGGTTGGAATGCTCACAGGATATCTTTGGTTGGTTGGATGACTCTTAGTAAATCGGTGCTTCAAGCTCTTCCTACCTACATTATGCATTCCTCCTTAATACCCAAAGGCACATGTGATGACATAGACAAGATAGTTTGGAAATTCCTATGGGGTAATAATGCCCGTGAATGTACTAAGAGTTTGCTGGCTTGGGATCAGGTTTGCCAACCCAAGTCTAGAGGAGGCCTCGGATTAAGAAAAATGAGGGACGCTAACCTAGCCTTTCTCCTCAAATTAGCCTAGGACCTCCTCTCTACCACTCCCAAGTTCTGGAAGTCCATTTTTATTGGGAAATACCATCTGTCGCACGATGACTTAATAAGGGACTTACCACGCAGGAAAGGGTCACCTCAGTAGACGACCATCTATAGCCTCTGGCCCACTGTGAAGGCAGGCCTAAAGTGGACACTTGGCAATAGGCAATTAGTCCACTTCTGGACTGACTCATGGTCTTTCACCGACCTCCCGCTTATCAACTACACCAGGCAACCGCCCCCTGAAAACGAAAGACACTAATTAGTCCAGTATTACACGGATGCCTACGGTAACTGGGACTATGGCAAACTCAGCACTTACCTCCCTCTGTAGGTTCTGGAAAACCTCATCGCAATACCTCCATCTCACGCCAACTCTGGCCCCGACAAGCCCTTCTGGAAGTGGACACCTTCCGGGCAGTTCACACCATCCTCGGCCTACAACACCATGTTCAAATCTAATTGGAATCTAAAAGGCAATCACTGGAAACTCATTTGGTCATTACACATACAGGAAAAACTGAAATTGTTCCTATAGAAAGTGGCACGACAACTCTTATGGACCAATGAAGTCAAAGCACAAAAAGGACTCTCTGAGGTTTCCACTTGCCATCTATGTGGCATGTCGGAGTCAACACTCCACATACTGCGCGACTGTTATCGCACCAGGGGAGTATGGCAACTCCTTGCCCTTACCTTACCTCCCGAATTCTGGTCCTTACTAACCATATCAGATTGGCTCTTCACTAATTTATCTTCCACTTCCTCGCAGGATAACATCGCTTGGAAAATTTGGTTCTCCATCGCGTGCTGGACCCTCTGGACTATGAGGAATAAAGAACTCCATAGAAATGCAACCAACAATCCACACTCCATACTTTTCCGAATCAGAGCCCTCTCTAGAAAAACACACAGATGCTTTACAAGCCACCTTTCACAGATTTTCCCGTAACCCCATTCACTCCCACGCTCTCACCAGCCGCTGGTTTGGTCGCCTCCCCGCCCACACCTGTTGAAATTGAATTGCGATGGAGCCTTCACCACCATTACAGGTGACGCTGCAATTGGAGGCATCTTCCGAAATCTCTTGGGTGCATGGATTCATGGATTCACCAAAAAAATAGGCAAAGCCACGCCTTTGTCAGCCGAATTGTGGGCGATCCTCACTGGCCTTCAAATCGCTAAATCCATGGGCTTCAACAATCTCCAGGTCGACACCAATTCAAAAAGAGCGTAGGAGCTACTCACCCTTTCCAGTGCAGTCGACCCAGCAACCGAACCGCTGGTACAGAGAATCAAAGCTCTTGTCGGATCCAATAGAGTACAGGACTTTCGCCATATTCCACGGTCTTCCAACATGGTCGCTGATCACTTGGCCAAATCCGCCTACTCCAATGGTCATTTTGGCCTATCCACCTCCGTCCTTACTTCCTCTCCATTTAGCTATGCTACTGGCCAGCAGTACCGCTTCCCGCCACCACCCAGGCCTCTCTACCCCTCTGCAGTCTACGTCTGCACCCATTGCCAGAGAACAGGAAGCTCACACTCGCACCCTTCTGGGCGGCCATGAACCCTTTTTTGATTAATTTCTCAGGTCTACCCACCTCCCGCACTTGGGTCTTTTGGTGCCCACTTAGGGCATTTTTGTAAATCCATTTGGTCGTTTGACCACCTTTCTATTAAAAAAAAAAGAAAGCTTACCATATGGTCATGCCTGAGGAAGGCTCAGCAGCCTCATGCCTATTTAGGTCAATTTAGCTCATGTAGGGATTCTTAACAACCCTCTTCTGCAACTGCAAGGTTTAGTGCGTCAGTTTCCTTTTTTCCTATTTGTATCTCGGGATGGCTACAACCTGAAAATATTTTATATAATCTGAATTTGTGAAAGGATGGTGCAGAACCAGAAGATGCATATGGAAAAAATCCAGCACTTGGTATGATGCTTGATGCATTTATATCTGTTATTGAGCATCTTATAAATAAGAACGACAGGCTTATAGCTGCTAGAGGACAATTTTGAGGCTGGTATCTAATCTTCACATACTTTCTCTTAAATTTGCACTTAGAGCCGTCACGAAGTTTGTGTCAAGACAAACAAATATCAGTTGGCACTAAGGTAAGAGATAAAGCACAAATGAAGATTATAATGCAATAAATCCTTGACTTAAGTTTCAATTATCTACCAACTACAAACCTCATTTATATGCACTTTATTCTTTGGATGCGATAATATTGTCAGTTTATTTCTTTACATCCAATTAATTGATTGCAAGTTTATTTATGATATTATTTTTTAATGAATAAAGACATTTGTATTTTTATGTATTTTATTAATTACATTGATATTTTAATATTAAAAGTAATATTCTTAAAACTATTACTCCAATTAAAATTATGATGGGTCATAATTATGAGATATTTATGTATTATTCTTAAATTGTTCCTACTTATAGTTTCATCAAATGGGATATTAATGTGAAATGGTAAAATCAACATAGGTTATTAAATAATAAATTCACTAAATTCAACTGATTATAAGGATCTTAAATGAAATATTACTTATATGTCTATGAACTTTCTCAATATGATAATTGTATAATTGATTCTTAGATTTGAAATTGACAAAGTATCTCATATAAGAATTAATACATTTTGATACTACAGTAAATCCTTTATAAATGAATTTTTTTAGGACCTGAGAAATTATTATCTTATACGGAGTTATTAATTTATCGATAAATTAATATTTATTAATTTATAGAATAATTTTTATTTTGTACATTATATTTGTCAAATTAAACAATTAATTTTTCTCGTAACTAAGAAAAGAAAATAAATAAACAATTAATTAATGATGGTGTATTGTATTTAAGTTTATTAATCTTGTCAAAAATAAGTTTATTAATCTTAGGTTAGTGTGATTCAAAATAGAGTGCATGTAGGTACATTAGAATATGAAGTGTTAGAATATGAAATATTGTGAATTGTTTCAAGTACACAGTATTGTATAGAGTTTATAAATAGATACATGTACTTTAACTTCATATACCAAAATATAAAAGTTCATATATTATATCTTCTCTTTCATGGCTACTCATTTGAAAGGTGTAAAAAAGTCTACGCTAACTGATAAGATGAGAAAAGCATTATGTGAGTACAAAAATCAACATCCCTCTTCAAGTCAAAAAGATTTGTAACAGTGGATTCAACAAAAGTTTGATCTCTCTATTAGTCAATCAATAATATCAAATACTCTTAAAAGGTCAGCAGAGTATTTATCAAAAGAGATAACAAAGAGCAATGTTAAAAGGCACAAATCAGCAAAATATCCTGAATTAGAAAAGGTATTGTATGAGTGGTTTCTCCAATATCAAGAGAAAGTGAACATGACTGGAGAAATGATTCAAACTAAATCAAGAGAGTTTCTACAGAAGATGTATGCTGATGCAAATCCAGAATTTAACTTCTTAAGTGGTTAGCTAGAACGGTTCAAGGCAAGACATGGGATTAAGTCTTATAGAACGCTTGGTGAAAGTGGTTCAGTTGTCATAGAGAATATTGAAGAAGCTGTACCTGAAATTTGAGCTAAATTGGACAAATTTCTTTGGAGGGATATCTATAGTATGGATGAAACAGGCTTATTTTATCATTTGCAAGCAGATCATTCACTAGCTACAAAGCAATTAGAAGGACGGAAAAAGGACAAGGAAAGACTTACTGTTGCTGTTTGTTACAATGGGGATGGTTCAGATAAAGTACCTCTTTGGATTATTGGTAAGTATGCTAATCCTAGATACTTTAAAAATGTGAATATTGACAATCTTAATTGTCATTATCAAGCCAACAAGAAAGTATGGATGATTGGATTACTCTTTCAAGAATTTGTTCTTTGGTTTGATGATAGAATGACAGGTAGAAAAGTGCTGCTTATAGTAGACAATTGCCCAGCCCATCCCAAGGTTATTGAAGGCTTGAGAAATGTTGAATTGTTCTTTTTGCCTCCAAATACAACATCAAAAATTCAACCATGTGATGCTGGAATTATTCGATCACTTAAGATTTATTATTGACGTTGTTTTTATTCTAGCATCTTGGAAGGCTATGAGATGGGAGCAATAAAACTTGAAAAAATTAATGTCCTAGATGCTATCAATTTTATTAATGCTGCTTGGAATATTGATGTGAAGGCCACAACTATTGCAAATTGTTTTCGACATTGCAAAATTCGATCCGAGGAAGGTATGCTTCTAGAAGAAGAAATTGGTGACGTTGAAGGCATTCAAATATTGGAGGAAGTTATTTTTAATTTACATTATAGAAATGCCATGAATGTAGAGCAGATTCTGAATTATGTGAAAATGACTCTTTAATAGAATCGCCTACGGATAAAGAAATTATTCAAGGAGTAATGGGTATGGTAGATGATGAAAATCAAGATCAAGATGATAGTAACTCTATACTACATATTTCTCCAAAAGAAGCTTTTCTTGCTGTAGAGACTTTGAAAAGTTACTTGCTTCAACATAAGAAGAATGTGCCGAATGTAGTTTATGCCCTCCAAAAAGTTAAAGATGAAATTGAATTCAGTTCTCATGAAAAGAAGAATCAATTGACTATAGATACATATTTTAGGAAAGTATAAAATTTGAAATAAAAATTGTTTAGGAAGTGCTTTATTTTATGAATTATATATGTAATTTTCATACTTATTTAATGAATTATTATTTTATATTTTCAGTGAGCCTCAAGGAATTTTTTTAAAAACTATTATCTTATGCATTTAGTGAGGTTATTATTTTATCCCATTGACCCAAGTCAGGATCGGAGAAAATTATTATTTAATCAAGATTATTAATTTATCAAATATTCATTTATCGAGGTTTTACTGTACTTATGACATATTCTGTTTAGAATGCCTCAGTCAGTAGTACTTAGATATAGTATGAGTCGTATGGAGATAGTTGAGTAAGTCAATAAAAGAGTCATCACTATAAAGTAATTAAAGAGATCTTGATTAATATTGATTTAAAAAAATCTTTGACCGAGTGAATTAAGATTTGAAAAGGTATTTTCATAGATCAATTATAAATTAGTTACTAATTAGCACGAATAAACATAATTGGATAAAAGAGTGACACTAAATTCATACTCTATGTTTAATTACTTAAGAAAATGTATGTATGCTTATTAAAGAATAAATTCACCAAATTGAGCAAATTATGAGTATTTTAAATAGAATATTGCTTATATGTCTAAAGACTTTCTCATTATGATGGTTATATAACTGATTCTTAGACTTGAGATTGACAAAGTATCTCTAATGGGAATTAATATATTTTGATACTACTTATTACATATTCTATTTAAAATGCCTCAGTCAGTAGTACTCAGATATTATATAAATCGTATGGAGATATTTGAGTAAGTAAATAAAGGATTCTTCACTATAAAGTAATTAGAGAGATCTTGATTAATATTGATTTAAGGAAATTTTTGGCATAGTGAATTAAAATTTGAAAACTTATTTTCAAATATCAATTACTAATTAGTATGAATGAACATGGTTGGATTTAAAAGAGTAGATACTAATTTTATACTTTATGTTTGATTAAAACATTGGATGATAAAATGATTAAATTACACATCATAACCATGCATGGATGACATTCCTAATATTAGGATAGTCATGATATATTGCTAGATGTTAATCTTAATATATGATTATAAATTTTTTAATTAGAGAATTAAAGATAACTTTAAAGGAGTTTCAAATTTTCTAATTATAATTATGAATTAGATTTATAATTTATAATCATTAATAGTATATTAGGAACCTAATGAGTTATATATAAAAAAGTAGTTGAAAAGAGAAATTTAATCTAAATTAAGTTGGACATAATTGTAAAGTTTGAGAATCTTTATAAATTAAATATAAGATGTTTGATTTTATTAAAATTAAATTATAACTATAATTAGAGTTTCATTATAATTATAATTATGGAAGTTTAATTTTAATAAAAGTGAAACTCTTCTATCTTTCTTTATAAATAAGAGAAAGGTATAAAGAAGCTAGTACTGCCTTCACCTCTCAAAAGTTGAGTACTTTTTATTTGCTCTGTAAATACTATCAGCAGCTAGACATTTAGACAATTTGTGGTTGACAATTCGTGAAGAAGTTTTTGTATGAATTCGAATTAGGTACGATTCAATTACCTTCTTTTATTCATGTTTTTCAAGTTGTTCAATTATTAAGATCTAATCCAAAAACTGTGTTTTTTTTTTCATTGTCGTGATAAAATCAAGGTTAGTTTTTCAAAAGTGGTATTAAATCCTCCTTTAATTATTTAACTTAATTAAATTTGCTTGATTTATATTGATCTAATAAAATTAAGGCTTCAAGAAAAATATTAATGTAAAAGTTGCATATTTATGATATTGTCATGCATGTCATGCCTTTTTCTGTGTATTTACCTTATTCAGATTAAATTAAGTTTAATTAAGGTTTTTGGTTTTTAAATATGATTGATTCTTTTCAAACAGGTTTTCAGATAAAAATTATCAATTAAGCCTCCCATTTAAAGCTTCTGAAATATTTATATATAGTTAAATGAAACTATGTAAAACCATCGTTTATAAATGTTATGCTTCCCTTGCTTTAAAGTATTTGAAAACATGGTTAAGAATGTGTGTAGGTTATTTTGGTTACTAAAAAAACTTAGTTGCATGTCCCCTTAACTTTAGGCTTTTGGAAATTTGATTGAATGTGATTTTTGGGTTATATGTTTGTCGCACATGTTGTATATGCCTTCGTCATTGCTTGAGGTTTTTGGAAATTTGATTGAATGTGATTTTCAAGTTTTAGGTTCGTCATGAAGGTTGTATATATCTTCACCAACAGTGATGTTCACTACTAGTAAAGTTGCCTCCTCTGTTGCCAAAGGTGATAGAGCCAGTGGTATTAATTGCCATTAACAAAGGAGGTAACCCTTGAAGGAAAGGGCAATCTAACGAGGAACCCTTGCCGATGAAGATGCAGCCAAGAGGAGCAAGGGAAGGGATGGATGACCAAAAAGGAAACAGGCGGTGATAATAAAAGTAAAGGTTGGTGGCCAAAATCTGAAAACCCTATCTCATGTAAAATAATGCCATAAAGGGGACCAACATCTAATGTTTAAACATTTCTAGTGTGTACACATCACGTGCTAGTCAACACTACATAGTGTGTCTCATATAAAAGTTATGTTACGTGCATCAGACATAACAAGTAGTCCAACTTTATATTTTAGGCCTTCCTTTTAATTAAATTAGTTTACACTACAACAAAGGCACCCTTTCTAGACGAATTCTTTTGCGATAAAACCAAATTCGTCGCCAATAGACAACATATTGCGACGTTTAAAAGTATTCATCACTAAAACTTACCATTTGGTGACGAAACCAAAAAAAGTTGCACAAGGGAAAACCTTTAGCGATGTACAGAGAAAATCGTCGCCGCATAATGGGTGACAATTTCTGATATTCGTCACGAAATAATGCAATCACGACGAAGTCTAAAAATGTCAAAATAACTTCTTAAACATTTTACGATGAATCCCGTGTATCATTACCAAATTTTATATGTTTTTTGACGATATTATGAAGCGTCACCAAAAGGTCAATATTTGGTGACGAAAGTCCTATTTCGTCGCACAAGCTTATACATTCAATGACGATTTCTTTTCATTGTCACTAAATGTTAAGCATTCAGCGACGAATTTTAGAAATTGTCACCAAATGTTTCACATTCAATGACGAATTCTAAAGAATGTTGCTAAATGTGTACATTTGGTGACAATTTCTAAAAATCGTCACCAAATGATTGACAATTTCATAAATTATTAAACTAACATTTTTATTATCTATCATAGTTAAGATATGTTTTATTAGAGATTTGTTTTGAATATTTACAACATATTATTAAAAAAACTCATAAATAAATTTTAAGTGTTAAACAGTAGTATTAATTAATCATTAGTATTTACTAACATTGCAAAAATTAGTTATAAAAATTTTAAATAATTTTATCAATATAATAATATGATATATGGAGTAGTACAAACTTTGACTTAGACGTTACCTAATTCATACACTCATAGAACCAGAACAATAACAGTCCACATCTAATAGTATGCAGTAGTTGATATGTTGTTTAACAAATTATTACAGATACAACAATAAATAAACTTTAAAGCTGAATTCAGTTGATTGACTCGCTAACTGACAATGATTTAATTATTTATTTGGATTCCAAGTAACATGAGAGTCGATAAAGGTAAATGAGTTCCCGATGTCTGGATTCCCTATAAGAGTCCTTGCATATTTGAATGCATCAATTGGAACAGTAACAGATGTTCCCTTAAGTGTAGGGTTTTTCATACCCTCTTGCAACAACTTTTTCACCATAGCTAAATTTGTAGAGGATGCAGTGAATAAATCGCTAGATTTAGTACCTAAAACACAACCAGTATAGAAATTAGATATTGTCATATTAGTAAACCATTAAATGAACTGAAATTGGAGTGAAATGCATACATGTATGAGCAGACGAAGTATTGGGAATTGATGAATTTTCCAAATCAACCAATTTCCATAATCCTTTACGGATTGTTATGACGTTGCTCCCACCTCCATGGCCATACATATCATATTTAAGACTCAAGGAAGCTTAAAATAACATGTAGTATAAATCATCAAAATAGTAATATTTATAATAGTTTCGTAAAAGTAAATGAGAAGTAAATAATAAGGAAAGTGACATTGTTCAGATGATACTAAACATCTTGAAGCAGAAGATCGGCCATGGAAGACAAAAGATGATTAGTATATAAAGTGGAGATTGCAATTGCATTGTTAATTTTCTCAGTAAGGACAATTTTTCCACATTCCTCCTAATGGAATGAATTAGGGCCATCTGAAACTAGTCTCTATGTCAACGTTCCTTCGTTAATAATGTTAAGAGGTAAATTCTGTAGAAGTCAATTTAGAACAAAACGATGATATGTTTAACTCCAATTTTAATAACAACTGAAACTAGTCTAGTTTAGCACTTATACATCTTCAATGTGCCTAATGATATGAAAGTTACCCTTGCTAAAATTTAAAAAATTTATTATGTAATTTGTATCTAATGCAAAATTTAGAATTTAAAGTAAAATAGACATGACTATGTTCTTCATGTACATACATATAGTATTATCTATATGTCTCTATATTACTATTAATGGAAATGCAAAAAGGTAAAATACTCTTGAAACAATTTCAAGAGTATACAGAAACAAAGCATTCATGAGATTAAATGTTAAACGTCATTCGAAAGATAGATATAAAGAAATAACAAAGATAGATAGTAAATGGTGGCAAGAGGTAATGGTGAAAACAAACTATAAAATTTTAAAGTATTGCTAGGATAGAAGATAACTACTTTTCAACAGTCCTAGTATCGAAAATGATTATATTTAATTTCAAAATCATATATAAAAATGGAGTGGATAATACTGTTAATGGATTGTCTAGAGTATAACACTTGATAAAGGCAAATCGTTACAGAAATTTCATCAAACACCTTATAGACATGACTAGCTCATTGCAAGATTCAAATGCAAATCATATGTTTTCCATTCCATCATTGACATTAGCACATTCTATGCTACTTCCATTCACGGACAACTTTAAACCATGCAGTGAATGCATATATAATCTCCCATTAAAAACTAAACATAACACCTTCAAAACATATGAAAGCCCAAAGTCACAAATGTCATACAAGATGCATCCAGATAAGTTCCTTAGTAGGCAAAATCCATAAACAAATTGAGAAGATTCATTAACAATGAGCTCAACTAAATTGATTCGACTCCAAAAGCTAGCTGAGCAAAATCCAAACTCTCCAACGACAATGTGTAAATAACATAACATAAAGAAATCAAACAACAAATACAAAACACAAAGAAATCAACTTTAGCACCGCAAAAACACCCTATATACAGATTTACATAAAGAAGGTCCAGATCTACCCTAGAAGGATAACAATCACAACTTTTCTATTTAACAATGGTAAAATACTTATTTTCTTTCTCTCGCTGTCTCGAGAGGCAAATACAAACATTATAGGTAAACAGGATAAAATCGATCAAAGAGATACTAAAACTTGTGACAAATAAAGAGCCGATCTAGTCAGTAAAAGATGTAGAAATGAAGATCGCAACTGAAAATACAACAGATAGTAAAAAAGAAGTGATAGGATTACAGGCCGTGTTTTGATATAGTCAATGACTTTAATATATAACAGCCCAGACTAACTGCTCACAAATATTGTCCGCTTTAGGCCTTGACCCAGTCAAACCCTCACGATTTTGCTTTTCTCACACACTCGCTCGAAAAAATGCATTTATGGGGGAGAGATATCCATATCCTTATAAGGCATACTTCGTTCCCCTCTTCAACTGATATGAGATATCACATTCCACCCCCTTGGAGGCCCAGCGCTCTCGCTAGCTCACAAACCTGAATCCACCTCCCTTGGAGGCCCAACGTCCTTGCTGGCACACAGGCTTGGATCCACCCCCTTGGAGGCTCAGCGTCCTTGCTGGCACATCGACCCGGGTACTAGCTCTGATACCATTGTAACAGCCCTGTACCACTCTGCTCACAGATATTGTTCGCTTTGGGCCTTGGCCCAACCAAGCCCTCACAGTTTTGTTCTTCCTGCACACTTGCTAAAGAAAATGGGTCTTTAAGGGAGAGGTATCCATAACTTTATAAGGCCTACTCTGTTTTCCTCTCCAATCGATATGGCAATCTCACATGACACATAGGTAAGACGTCAGAAATCGTTAGTTTTAGGAAGACTTGATAGAGACTACAGAGGAAGAACTGAGTTCTAGATAAAGGTAAAGCTTTTTTAAGAACAATAAAGAATAATAAAGAAGTAAAGAAAATGTTGGGGTTTTGGCAATGTTTTCTACAATTCATACTAAATTTATACTTTTAGGTGACAATTTAACATATTGGTAGCAAAATGTTGTCCATTTTGTGACACTATAGGTGTTCCGTAGCCAAAGCTTGGCATTTTTTGATGAATATTAGATTCGTTGCAAAATTTAGGAGATCCGAATAATATAACTACATCGTTTTCCAAGTAGTTCCAAACGTATTGGTGATGGTTATCATTAATCGTGGATAAATGTTTTGTGATTTATGACGAATTCTAGTTTCATTGTTGAACGTTGCAACGGTAAAAAAAAATTAGGTGGGACGACGTCGTTTGAAGTCGCAGCCTTCCCCCTCCCTCTCGTTTCTTTGTTTTCTCTCAGCTAAATATTTTCCCTCCTTTCTTCAATCTTCCTTCAGCTGCTCTTCTCAATTTTCTACTCTTATCTTCCCCAATCTATCATCTCGTGGAGTTGAGCTCAACTTGGTAAGTTCTCTTTCATTTGTTGTGGGTTTCTTTTTGAATATCTTAAAGATACCAAATGTAAAAATGTTGTGGTTTCTTTGATTGAATTGAGTTGTTTGCATGGATTGAAGGTTGATATTGTTGGTTTTATGTTGAATTTTTTTGTGGTGATAGTGAAGAAAGGGAACATAATTATGAAGTGTTGAATAAACTTGTGCTTTATGTTCTGCTTTGAACGTGTTTAATGAAAGTCTTGTTCTATATTACTGTAATTTCAATGATGTCTCGAGAATTAGGGGGTAGGCACTTTGGATATGTAGCTTTTAATTTTGTTTCTTGTTAAACCATGTCTTTTAATAGGTCGGTTGTAGTTTGAATGTGTTATCATTTCTATATCAATATACGCCTTAGTGTAATCCTTATAGATTTTTAGACCCAACAAAAATTGGTTATTTCATCTCAGCTTCTACGCTATCTTCATTCTGTTCTGTTTCAAAATGCTTAAAATCTTTACCAACTAGTTTGCCTCAAAATGTAAACAATTCAAAATTAAATGCCCTATGTGATGTTTCCTTCATATGATTAGTTTTGATCTTCATCAACATGATCTAAACTCAAAGAAACAAGCATTTAAGTTCAAAGGTTCTGGCCAAATGAAGGAATAAGTACGTGAGAGTGAGTGATAGTTGGTCCCTTGTAGGTTATAAGTATGAACCATATATGTATGCATATGATGATCTACTTTGCCTCCTAATTTATATGATGAAGTGTATCTCATTATATTATATATATGTTTGGTTCTTAAGAACTTTTTCAGTAAATGTTTACCTTAGGAAAAGGTTTTCTTTCCTAGATGAGATAGAACCTTGCATGTATCATATCTTATGCCTATCATTAGGTGTGCTTTCCGTAATTGAATCTATATAAAGATGATTTCAACTTTGAAACTTATTTTCTAAGGTTTGTTTCCATGTTTTATGCTATAGATTTTTAGACCCAACAAAAATTGGCAGCCTCAGAAAAGGAAGAAAAGAAAAGGGGTTAAAGGTGGTCAAAATGAGACCTCCAAGACTTCTTATTCCATCATTTCCATAATATATCTTTATTGAAACCCGCCATTTGTACCTTTCTCTTTATGTTGTCTTCTTTTCTTTTTCTTCTTGTGTTTGCTTTGATATTCTATCTCAAGTATGTATATCATATCTCTACTTCTTCTTACTTGTTGGTTATCGTTAGAAAGATAGGAGTAGTATAGAAAATGTTAAGACAAAAAAGTTGAGAAAATATTGAACATATGTACTTATTAGTGTTATATATTATTGACCATGCGTATGCTTTCAAGCCTAGGAAATAATTTTGGAATTCAAACCAAAAACCACATGTGGTAAAATTTCCTACCTTTTTTTGGATTTCAAACACTGGAATTGATCCAACTCTATGTGTATATAGCTTAAATATTGTTAAAAGAATCAGATAGTAATTTTATCATCTTGGAAGCATCATTCCACGGAATGAAAGTACGAGAAATGGAAGTTAGTAGATTGAACATGTCATACTTGTAGATTCCATTATAATAATGTAATAATTATATACTTAACACCATATTGAAATTAATTATCTAATTCATTTAATTAGACTATCAAGTTCAAGACATTTTACAAATTTGATTATTTGAATTATAATATGAATACCATTCAAAAATTTAACAATAGGGTTAGATATATTGAAATTTTTTTAATTTAACCTTCTTTTTAATTTCAATGCTTATATTTTAAATTTTATTATTTATTTTATAATATTATTTAATTATCATATTATCTTCTCTAATTTATAGTTTAACCTTTAATTCATGGTTTTGAATTTATTTATCATAGATTTGGTTGTTCAGTAATTCCATGTCCATACTATTTGGCAGATTCTGTGTTCCTCTTTTTGCTTGGAGCCAAAAATCGCATAATTTGTATAGCATCCTCAGGTAAATTTCTCCTTGCCTACCACATTTATTCCAAAACCAAGAAAATTGTTTTGGTTTTAATCCCTTTCTTCTTTCTATCTTTCTAAATTTGTATTAGAGTGTCCTGTTCTATTCCAACAACATAAACAACTCAAGTCAACTGTATATAACTATGCATCTTCAAATATGCGAATAAGTAGTAACCTTTATTATTTTATATATCAGTTGTCACTTCATTTGTTGTATATTTTTTACTTAATTGGTGCGTATAAACTAATACAATGTTGTTGATTGCATGTAATCTTAAACATAGGTTTTTTTTAACGTAATGTAAAACAAACAATGCATTTTATAACTCTATTATCTTCTTGTATTGTATAACTAAATAGATAAGAGTTGTATGTCTCATCGAAAATGGTCAACTGAATACGTAGAGAGAGTTAAGAGTTTTATGTAATTTGTAAAAGATCAAATGGGTGATGAATGTAGTATTCGTTTTCTATGTATTAATTGCTTAAATGTGGACTTCCAAAGTCAAGATGTTGTATATAATCACTTGCTCATCCGATGCATAGACAAATTCTATAAACTATGGATTTATCATGGTGAACATAAGGAAGCAAGTTGTAGTAGAAGTGTTGGTGTTGGTGGTGTTGGTGATTGTGATGTGAATGATGATAGTGATGATATGATTGATGAGATGTTAGATGATTTTCATAACTATATAGAGACTATGAATGAAACAGGAACGCCTAACATAATTGATAGTATGAAAGAAGATAATTTGGGAAGTTATTGAAAGTTGCTCAAGAACAATTATATCTGGGGTGCTCTAATTTTTCTCAACTCTCATTTGTTGTGAAATTGCTACATTTAAAAGTTTATAATAAACGGAGTAACAAGTCGTTTGACATGTTAATTGACTTACTAAATGATGCATTACCTAGGGGACATAAGTTACCAAAATCTTACTATGATGTAAAGAAATTGTTAAGGGACCTTGGATTGGGATATATTTCAACCATACTTGTAAGTATGACTGTGTTCTTTGTTGAAGGAAAGTAAAGAACTTTAGGAGTGTCCTATTTGTGGTATATCAAGGTGGAGAATGGATGATGGAAGAGTAAAAAAGATACCGATGAAAATCATTTACTATTTTCCTATTAAACCATGATTACAAAGGCTATTTATGTCAACAAAATAGCTACAGATATATGGTGGCATAAAGAGAAACGCATTGATGATAACATTATACGTCACCTAGTTGACTTAATGGAATAGAAAGAACTTGATAGAAAGTTCCCATGGTTCGGACAAGATTGTTGTAAAGTTCGACTTGGATTGGCATCTGATGGATTTAATCCTTTTGGTAATATAAGTAATTCATATAACATGTTACTGATGATTCTAGTCCCATATAATTTACCTCTATGGAAATGTATGAAGGAGCCTTTTATATTGTTGATTCCAGGACCTACTACTCCTAGTAAGGACATCGATGTTTACTTGCAATCATTAATTAATGAATTAAAATATCTATGGGAATATGGATTACAAACTTTGATGCTGTTAAAGGCAACACATTTGTAACACCCACACACCCCCTGGGAGGAAATGCAGATGCTACACAAAACTGAACCAAAGTAATCCAATATATACTAAAGCATTTTTAGAAACTCAAGGAGCATACATTTCATTTGTTATTGATTGGGTCATACTCAGACATAACATACACATTATACTTATTTCATATAAGCCTTAATCCAATTCTCAACTGTATTAAGGTTTTTACAAGCCATTAAGCAAAGCACAAAATACAACATATCTCATTACATTGAAGAACAACTAA
>JANZXR010369718.1:0-19269 GCA_027575705.1 Erythroxylum echinodendron
CTATTCTAATTCCTCTGATTAACACACTTGGACCCGTTTCTCTGGTCCGACCCGTTCTCTGGAAACGGGATGTTACACTAATAGCTTTGATTCTTCGATTGAAAAGATCAGGATTTGATGCTCTTCAAAGATCTCTAGTTATGAATCAGGTATAGAACTAATGGGCGATGCTTAGTTACAATTTAAAATCCTTTATTATATGTTTGTTCTAGTTTTTGTTGTTTTTGATGTTTTTCTTTATTCAAGAGATTTGTAACGGAGGTTCTTACCACAATTTACCTAAGGAATTCCTTCTGCAAACCTTCTACAATAGAGTTAATCCATCCACATGAGGCACCATAGATGCATAGATCTCTAATGAGGAAGACAGTTGAGGAAGTAGAGGAATTATTAGAGGAGATGACAAGTAATAGTTATCTTTAGACGATGGACAGAATTAGGCAACAAACAACTCTCTGAGAGCAAAAGGGAGCCATAACTATTGACTCAATAACGAAAATGCAAGCTAAAATCGACAACTTAATAATATGAAGGCCACGTCTTTAGTTCATATTAAAGTAATTCAGCAGAGATGTGAACTATGTGGACAAGACAACCATGATACCATTGACTGCTTTCTGATGCAAAACAACAAACCGGAGCAACTCAGTTACATGTGAGCATAATTTGGTTGGGGAGGGGGAACAATCCCTATTCAAACACATATAATCCTAAGTGGAAGAATCACCCGAACTTTTCTTGGTCAAATAATACAGGAGGTCAAATCCAAATCAAGGGCCACATAGATTTTGACAGGAGAAAAAAATTCCACGGATGCTAAGTTAGACAAAATCTTGGAAAAGATCTGATGCATAGATGAAGCTCATAAGAGGTTGGAAGAAATGTTCGAACAAGTAACAAAGAATCATGTCTCTTCCATCCACAACTTAGAAGTCCAAATGAGCCAATTGTCAAATACATTGTTTGCATAAAATGTGAGGAGCCTTCCGAGCAATACAGAAACAAATCTGAAGGAAAAAATAATGGCGATCACCCAAGCCACTAAAGAGAAGCTTAATCAAGTTGAAAAAGAAAAGAAAATGTTTAACGAAAATTCTTTGTAAAGTAAATATAACTTGATGAAAATCAATGTGTATCAACCTTCAATTCCATACCCCATCCTAGCGAAGAGAAAGTCAAAAGAGGCAGAGTTGAATGAGGTTCTTGATATAATAAAGCAGCTGAAAACACAACTTGCTTTTGTGGAATTTATAAAAGAGAAGTTAGTAAACGGAGAGGAACTAAAAAAGTTGGGAGGTGAAGTATTAAGCAAAGAGAAATCCAACAAAGTGGTAGCACTAACATAGAAGCAAAATGATCTAGGGGATTTTTATATTCCTTTTACTACTAGTGTTCTCAAAATGGATCAGACTTTTGTAGACTTAGGAGTTGGCGTAAGTATGATGCCTTGCAATTTATGCAAAAAGAACGAATTAGGTGAAATAATACTAATCAGGATGTGTGTGCAAATGGTTGATAGTTCAATCCACTGTCTTTGGGACATAGTTAGGGACATTCTTATTAAGGTATACAAATTCAACTTTCTTGTAGACTTCATCAACTTAGACATAAAGGAAGATTTGAAGACGTCCATTATCCTTAGATGAACATTTTTAACTATCGTCCAGTCTCTTATGGACGTTGATGGAGGTAAGTTAGCTTTAAGAGTAGGGGACAAGAGGGTTTTATTCAAAGTTTCTAATTGTACAAGATATTTTTTTCAAATCTGTGGATGCTATCAAGAGAAACAAGTCTTCTGAAATAATAATCAAAAGAAGAAGATGAGGAAGAAGGGTGGTGGTAAGCACAATCTGGTAGCTCATTTGCAGGTTGTGAAACCTATAGGGGTGCTACAATTACATGATTTGTTTGAACCACCATAGACAAAGAAGTATGTCAAGCTAGCGATGGTAAATGAAGTGCTACATAGGAGACAACCTGTGATTTTTACTTGTTATTGTTTTATCTGTTGCTTTAGATTAGGTTTCCAATTTTTTTTGGCATGTTTTTTGATACAAGTTAATATCTTAGAAAAATAGAGCTAGTTTTCTTTATATCTCTCTCTCTCTATTTCACAATGGATTGGAAGGGTATGAAAAACAAGACAATGAGGTAATGATGAAAATATAAGGTAGGGAAGGAATTTAGGAGTAACACGAAGAAAAGAATCAAAATGGAAAAGGAGTGTAAAAATTCCCAGTGTCACAATCGTGACCTTGCTTTACCTTGAAAATCCGTTTTGTCACAATCATGACCCACAAGGTTACGATTGTGACCTACGGCGGGACAAAATGGGAATGGGAAATTTCAAACCTTTTTCTCAATTTTACCCCTCCTTTCTTCCCCCTAACCTATATATTCACTCTATCCCTCATTTTTCTTACCCATAACACTCTCTCACTCTCTCTAGAATCAAGAAACTCAAATCCTCTCACTTCTCTCTACAACCCCCTCAATGTACTTCCTCTTTATAAACTTTTCATACATCTCTCAGTCCAATTAGGTCTGCGAATTAAGCAAATAGCTAAACACAATCAAAGAAAGGGAAAAGCACGAGTGATGAGGTGTGAATAACAAAATATAGCGATAGATTACGGAGCACCCTTACCGATCAACTCTGAAAAAGAAGGTAACCATTTCCAAACCCTTAGCCTTAAAAATATTGTTGTGCCTAGATACTTAGACTTTGAAATATTATAAAGAATTGGATTGAGAGAAACGGTTCATAACTTAGGAAGCAAAATTTAATGGCAAAAGTTATGCATTTTAAATTTGTCGTTTATGAAGAACTCACCTTTGAATTCTTGACATCCCTCTAATTTGAGCAAGATAACCTGAGATAATTATGGTTTCAGTCGCAACCATATGATTTGAATATTGAAACTTTATATGAAATAGTTGGATTCTCAGAATTAACCATAGTGGACCAACATGATACTTCCGTGCCGCACATTATTGGGCCCAGTTAACGAGGTTGGACAACTTTGATCCTAAGAATGCATACAATAACATCATTTGCAATCTTGAACAGTTGTTGTTGCATAAATTCATGTGCCAAACCGTCTTTGACAAAAAAGAAAACAACAAGTGTTCAGTGAAGGAGTTATTTATTTTATGGTGCATGTATAATAGCATGCAAGTTTGTACATCCAACCATGTTTTTAACTCTCTCATTGCTTCTTTGAAAAAGTAAAGTAATAATCTTGGCATGGGGTAATTGGTTACCATTATTGCAGATTATTACAGTGTTAACTGTGATAAATTGACTGTGCATCTTCATGAATTTCTTAACACTCTTCATTTGACGAGAGCTGAGGTCTTGAAGTCCTATAATATGGAACTTCGAGATGTCAGTGCATAATCAAATGTTAAGAATAGGGCAAGCAGGTCAGTTCCAACTCGGCACTACCACAACAACAAGTGGAGGAGTCAACTAGTGAAGAATTTGGAGAAAAGGAAGAAGCCAAATAGGAGAAGGTACTAAAAGCAATTTCAAACACTAAAAAAGTAATTACAGATAATGCTAAGGTGTTGAAGGAGATAGCAAAGGAGCAAAGACGACAACATCAAGACATATGAAACATTTACAATTACTTTACTGCCCAAGGTGTGGAAATTCCACGTTTGACATCATTGCCATCACTACCTCAATCTCCATGATGAGTTTTTATGCTCTAAACCTTGTCCTTTCATTTTATTTTTATATTTTTCATGTTATTTTATTTTATTCCCACCTTACGTGTTGTTTCTTCTTCTCACATTGAGGAAAATGTATTGTCCAAGTGTGGGGAGGTTTGCATTGTATTTTTATTTTGAATGTGAATTTTGCATATTGTATTTTAGTTTTTCACTTAGGTTTTTATGATGTGAATTATGTGGATGTGTCAATGGCTAGGACTTATTTTGAACATAGGCTTCTAAGTTATAAAGATTTATTATCTTGTGTAATTTATGTTCTAGGTATCTTTAGTTAAATATGCATGTTAATTAGGATTTGATGTTAATTTGCTCACCTTAGGAAATTTTTTACATAAATTTATAATCATAGGTCAATTGAATAAGTAATATTGTTAATGTCTTTTCATGAAAATGATTAGTTAAAGAAATGAGATAGGTAATAAAATATGAAAGAAAATAAGTATGTATATCTCAAGCAACTAACTATTTCGTTGGCCTTCGGGTTATAAATAGAGCTAGTATTCAGTTGATTATGTAATGTAGCTTAGTAACTGGGGGACATTTATCACAAATGCTTACCTTCACATCTAAAGGCTATAACGACATTCCAAACAAGCCTATGAATAAAAACATGATCTAGTTGAGTAACTGGGGGACAACCATCAAAAACGTTTGCCTTCACACCAAAAGACTAGGTCAATTTCAAAGAAAACTAACGAAAGGGTGTTTTATTAAATAAATCCTATTGATCTTTGTTAATTGCATGATTTTTAATGAAAAACTATATATAAATGATTGCAATTTCAATTGACTACTGCTTATCAATATACGTATCCAAGTGCTGAGGTTGAGTGAATCTAACATTAAGGTATTGATTAGTATGTGTATTTAATCTAAAGTGGTTAATCACATATTGAATAAGTTAATAAATTAAAGCGGCTTGAAGGTTTATGTTTAAAGTCAAATTAGTTTCGTGAAGTTTAATGTCATTGTATTTGTTGGATGAAAAATAAATTCATACTTGGTTTGGCTAAATAGTAGATTTCAAAAACTTTTTCCGAAATCAATCGTAGCGGAAGAGTAAATACCAAAACATCATGCTTTTAATCCATACATGATACAATATAAAGACAATAAATATAATAAGAACAAGATCGGAATATTACCGACTCCTAGCTATAGCTTCGACTCCTCATTGCTGTGTCCTCAACCAATCTGATCTACCACTTATTCTCCTTGGAGAGCTTGGTTAACAAGATACTTTGGTGGGAAAGGAGAAGAAAGATGGAGGTTTTTTACTTTGCTGTGTTCGGTTGATTAAGAGCCAAAGGAGAGATTTTTCTTTGCTATGATCGGTGATTTTGGGAGAGAGGGGAGAGCCAAAAATAAAGCACTATTCATTTAGTAAGAATCCTAAATGAGCTATGTGCATTTTCTTTTCTAAAACCAGCCATCAAAACCATTTAATGAGAAGCATGACCGAATTCTACATCTTTGTAGAATTCGATTTTGCTTATCCTTTTTTTAGATTTTGTTTCAATTTAATTAGTCGAATTAATCAAACCAAAATATAGCCCAATATTCAATGTTCCTTTAGGCTTATAATTAACAATTAATTAGTGTAACCCCATCATTTAATTATAGGCTTAAGACCTAATTTAATTAACTCTTAATTAAATTTTTTCGGTCTTATTAGTCTGAATCCAATTCGGTTATTTCTCTCCTTTCTGTCTCATTTTTCTTTCCGGTAACCTCCATTTATTTTTCTTAGTTTTCTTGATAACCTTCCTAGAAGCCAAGTGGGGAATCTAATTAGACTTCAATAATTTAAGCTATAATAAGCCCGAAATTAATTTAATCTCATTAGAATTAATTCTAACTTGTTAACCAATTGTCATTCCACTAAAGCAAATTGGCTGAACTCTTTAATTACTTATAATTATGAGAAAACGTGTTTCAAAATAATTAATTCGATGTCCAATCGCAAACTTTATGAACCATATTATAGCCATCCACACAATAAAGGGTAAATTGCCGTTTTGCCCTTATTTTGGTTTTTTCTTCTAGATCTCCCTTTTAACTTTACATGGTGATTAACACACAAGATCTAATTTTGGTGTTAAGACTTGATGGGTAGCTAATCCATCAAACTATTGGCGCCAGTTTAATCACCAATCTTCGTAAAACATCTAGAAGTGATGATATCACTATAAACTCTTTATTTGAGTGAATTTTCCCTGCTGCATATTTCAATTAATAATTCCAACATGCGGATACTAAATTGGTACCCTGTAAAAATCCATTC
The DNA here is from genome assembly GCA_027575705.1 of Erythroxylum echinodendron. Classification (NCBI taxonomy): domain Eukaryota; kingdom Viridiplantae; phylum Streptophyta; class Magnoliopsida; order Malpighiales; family Erythroxylaceae; genus Erythroxylum; species Erythroxylum echinodendron. The sequence goes on from JANZXR010369718.1 coordinate 6,023, forward strand.
TGATCATATCAAGAATTATAACGAAATACACATGAGTTCACCACTCATCAAGATTGTGGTTTGTAATGAACGAATGCTAAAGTGTATGTTTTAAGATTAAAGTAACGACCTACTTTATTCTTTGAAAACATACATGATTCCATATTCATTTAATAGTGCCATTACCGATAGATAACTACTATCATGATTTAAAACTCATCATTTCCTTGAAGTAAACTCCTTTACTTATATAGAGGTAAATCACAACAATACAGTGTAAACTATAATCAAGTGACCAACTTGATTATTCAACTGTGAATTAATTAATTTAGATTATAATAATATACACATTTCCTATACATCTCCATATATATGTATATTATTTACAAAGGAACCTTGGTACCTTTTGACTAGTTATATTATGCTCATACAAATAAAACTAAACTCTTTTGTTTTATTAATAATAAATATTTTCATTACAATATTGTAACTGAACGAAGATTAAGTTACATGTAAATACACTTGTTTTCTAGGCGTTATATTTATATAACCCTAACAATCTCCCACTTGCCCTAAAGTAAGTTTGACATACCCTTTATTCCCATCCCTTTTAGGTGACCCTAGAAGCTCTTTTGAGACAGAGTCTTCTTGAACGAATTAGCAAGGTTTTGATTTGTGGAAATCTTTACCACATTCACCTCACCATGTTGTATTATCTACCTTATAAGATGACACTTTCTCTCAATGTGTTTGGTGGCTTTGTGGTTCCGAGATTCTTTAGAATTAGCCACTAGCACACTATTATCACAATAAATTGTAATGGCCTTTTCCACGTCAGAAACTACCTCCAAATCATTTAGGAACTTAAAGAGCTAGACTGCTTCCTTTATTGCTTCACAAGTGGCAACATACTCAGCCTCCATAGTTGAATTAGCAATACAAGATTGCTTGACACTCCTCTAGACTATAGCTCTACCTCCCAAAGTAATAGAAACAAAAGTTGATTTCCTTGAATCAACATCTGATTGGAAAGCGAAATCTATATATCTAGTTAGAATAAGGTCACTTCTAGAGTAAACAACATTAAGTTCTTCGTCCTATGAAGATACTTTAGTATGCATTTGACCATAGTCCAATGCTCTATACCTGGATTGGACTGAAATCTACATACCAGTCTTATTACGTAATAGATATTTGGTCTAGTGCAATACATGACATACATTAAACTTCTAACTACCGAAGCAGATGGAATGTTACGTATTTGTTCAACCTCCTCTTGGGTCTTAGGTGATTGCTCCTTTGAAAGTTTGATTCCATGTTTAGTAGGTATGAAACCACTCTTGGAATCCTACATGACAAACTTATTGAGCATGCTCTCAATATAGGTAAGTTGAGATAAGGCTATTTGCTTATTCTTACAATCCCTTATAAGCTTGATCCTAGAATATAGCTAGCCTCTCCCAAATCCTTTATTGAGAACTGTTCGTTCAGCCATCCTTTGACTGTATATACCATTCTTATATCATTCTCAATATGCAGAATGTCATCGACAAACATAATTAGGAAAGTAACCTTGCCTTCTTGCATCTTTTTATAGACACAAGGCTCATCTAGGTTTTGTATGAACCTATATGTTTTGATAGCCTTATCAAACCTAATGTTCCAAGACCTAGATGCTTGCTTAAGTCTATAAATGGACTTTGCAACTTGCATACCTTCTGCTCATTATCTGGCTCAACAAATCCTTCTGGTTGGGCTATATAAATGGTCTCCTTAAGATCTCCATTAATAAATGTGGTCTTGACATCCATTTGCCATTCATAATCAAAATAGGTTGTTATGGCTAAAAGAATTTTGATGGACTTGAGCATGGAAACCATAGAAAAGGTCTCCTTATAGCCTATACCCTCCTTTTGAGTATAGCCTTTAGCTACCAATCTAGCTTTAAAAGTCTTTACCTTTCCATTTGATCCTCTCTTCCTTTTGAAGATCCATTTACATCCTATGGCTTTTACACCTGGTGGTATATCTGAAAGGATCCAAACTTCGTTGGCGTACATGGAATCTATTTCTAATTCCATTGCCTTGAGCCACTTTTCTGCATCAACGTCATTAACAAATCCATTACTTTTTAGTCTGAGATGGCAATTATGCCTCCTCTTAGACCTAGATACCTGTCTGGTTGTCTCACAGCCCTCCCACTATGTCTAGGCACTACTTGACGTTCAGGCTGCTCTTCCGATTCAACTCTTAAATCCATTTCAACATCTTGTTCTATTCTATCTGAATCAACTCTTAGTTTGGATGAAATAGCTAACTCCTTTAGTACTACTTCACTCCTTAGTTTGTGATTTCTCATAAATTCTTCCTCCAAGAAGATTGTATTTGTCGACATAAATACCTTTATGTCCTGAGGACTGTAAAAATAGTACCCTCATGTACCTGTAAGATATCCTACAAATAAACATACCTCTAAACTTGGTTCCATCTTTGTGGATTCAGGTCATAGAACATAGGTTGGGCAGCTCCAAGTCCTCAAGTGTCACAATGAAGGCACTCGGCCAGTCCACAACTCCCTAAGTATTTTAGGCATTGATTTGGATGGAGAAAAGTTAAGAAGATAAGTTGCCACTTGTATGGCATATCCCTAGAACGATTCTAGAAGGATAGCGTAAGACATCATTGATCTTACCATTTCCAATAGAGTCCTATTCCTCCTCCCAGCTACACCATTCTATTAAGGTGTTTTGGAAGTTGATAAGCTGGAAATAATTCCATTGTCAATTACAAATTGTTGGAATTCTCCAGATAAGTACTCACTATGTCGATCTAATTGAAGTTATTTTAATGGCTTGCCTAGTTGCTTCTCAGCTTTAGCTTTGAATTATTTGATCCTTTCAAAGGACTCGATCTTTCTGTGCATCAAATACAGATATCTATGTCTAGAGTAATCATCTATAAAGGTTATGAAGTATTTTTAACCTCCTCTAGCTTGTATGTTCATAGGCCCACACACTTCAGTGTGTACTATGTTTAACATGGATTTACATATGTTTCCTTTAGAAGGAAATGAGGCCTTAGTCATCTTTTCTTCAATACAAGACTCATAGGTGGGTAATAGACCATTGTTCAAGCCTGTAAGGATCCCATCCTTCCCTAACCTATCAAGTCTTTTTTGATTGACATGACCTATCCTTAAGTGCCACAGATATTTTGAATTAATGCTAGAGTCATTAGATTTTCTTAGTTGTTTAGTGAGTCTATTATAGGTTTTATAAAGAACAATCCTTGTTTAATTACTGCATTACAAATAAAATCCTTATTCACATATATTGGAACAACATTTTCAAAATATAAGGAATAACTAGATTTTATTAAATAAAAAATAGAAATCATATTCCTTACAACCATTGGGATGTAATATACATCCTCCAAATATAACATATGACTATTAGGAAAGTCTAAAATAACTACTCCCACTTCTTCTGCCAAAATGTAGGATCCATCCGCTATTTTGAATTGAAACTAGCCTTTAGGTAGTCTTTTCCTTTGCTGAAAACCTTGCATAGAATTGCAAACATGGTCAGTGGTTCCTGAATCTAATATCCAAGAATTAGATGAATCTGCCACATTTCTAGTTCTTAACAAACTTAGGAAACCCATACCTTATTTGCTCTTGAGGGTCTTAAGGTAGATTGTGCAGTTCCTCTTCTAGTAGCCCTTCTCAGCACACTGGAAACACTTTTCTTTAGTGTCCTCTTTGGCCTTCTTTTTTATGGGTTAGGCTTTGACCCCTGTTTGGTCCTTCCCTTTCTTTGCACCCTTCTTCTTTGCTGGCCGTTACCCTTAGGCTTGGAAGAAGATGCCACATGAGCCTCTAGCCTATTGGCCCTGATATTTAATATCTCCTTCTTGTTGTGAAGGGTATTCATCAACTCACTCAAGGTGTAATCCTTGGTGTTGAGCTCATAGTCCAACTTAACCTACAGAAAAGAAGAGTTTAAGTTGTTTATGATCATGACTGTCTATGTTTTTGCATCCATGTTTGCCCCAAGCATCTCAGCCTTAGTAACCACAGAGATTACCTTAAGCATGTAATCCTGCACTAGTTCACTAGGCTTTTGTCTGAGATTGTGAAAGGTTTAGATAGCTTTCAACCTTACAGACCTGGTCCTCACACCAAACATTTCATGTAGGTGATAGACCATTACAGCGGTATTTTACATGCATGTAAGTTGCTTCTGCAGCATTGCACTAATAGAAGCCTGAATATAGCACTTGACAGTTTTATCAGCATTCTGCCATCACTCATTTTGCTAGACTTGTTCAGGAGTTGAATTGTCACCTAGAGGTGTAGGCTCATTGTCTGTTAATACCTATGAAATTCGTTCATATTAGAGAATGATGTCAAGGTTACATCTCCATTCATTAAAACTCTCTTCATTTTCCAATTTGTTATTAGTTAAGAGCATTGTGAGTGGATTCATATTATGGTGATTATGTTTGAAAATATAAATTATTAAAGAATGCGCATACTAGTTAAAAATATTGGAACTTTGTATAAAATCATGATGCATGTATGTATGATGACAGATTTAACAAAACTTAAAAAATTAAATCTTTACATAACTGCTATTTTTGTTTTCTATAACGAACTAAGTGATAGTGGCCATCTTATCCATTAAAAGAAAAACTGGGACCCTCCCACTCAAAAAGCTACCAAGCATCTTCATGCATAACTATTTGAGAAGCACTATAATTTGGTCTATGCATTTATCAATAGGGCTAAGGTGGGCAGGTTATTGATAAACCATGTTGATTGTGCAACCATTTGATTCATCCACTAAAGGTACTTATAAACCATGCCTTGGTGGGAGGTCACATTTGCTACCAATGAGTAGACTTATCCTTTAAGAGACCCAAACCATGCAAGATCTAGGATTCATGTCATCTGGTGGAGAGTAACACTTCACCATATGCAAATGAGCCATCACATAGAGACTATGGACACTCATATGAGCATCCTCTCCCACTCAATCTTTTGCGATCTTTAAGTTTTAATTAATTCCATCTTGTTTAGATGCAAGTTATTTAACCATCTTATATTGTTTCATTATCTATCTCATACATAATGAATGCATGGTAAAGCCTAGGGTTAGCAATTTTTCTAATTGGCATACAATCACATAATATCACATATTATTTACATCTATTCATCTCATAAATTAAATAGCTACTTTTAGTTGTCCATCTTAGAAAATTAAAAGAAAATTACAAGGCGTTTTACCTCAAAATTTCTTTTTGGACTAGGATCTTCTGTTTTGAACTCTTCACTCGTACGACCTAGCCCATTCAGTAAAATCAAGTTAGTGGCATTTTATTTCTAATTTTTTTGAAAAATTTTAACACCTTTCTTTACTGAGCGTAAAAAAACAAAAAACTTGGAATAGGGTGAGCGCGAAGCCTAAAACGCAAGGTAGCTTACGTCAGCTATGCACATAGCAACGCGCAAGCTATGTGCATATTGCTGCCGCTGCATGGCTGCTGGCCGTGCGTAGCATGCGCACTGCCTACTGCGCACATGTAGCAGTGCGTGCAGCAACGTGCAGCAACACTTGTTGCGTGCTGCCAGCGTGGCCACTCACAGCAGCGTGCAGTAAATGTCAGCAGCGTGCAGCAAGTTGCTGCGCGCTGCCGAGTGTAGTGTGTGCTGCCTTTTCTAGCCTCTCGCAGCAACTTGCAGTAACATTTGCTATGCGCTGCCTTTTTTGGTTGCGCACAGCAGTGTGCAACAACATTTGCTACACGTTGTTGAGTGCAGTGTGTGGTGCCTTTTCTGGCCGCACGAAGTGGCTACTGGAATTTTTTTATTATTAATAATTTTTCAAAGCATATTTGAAAACAATTAAAAAAATTTCCAACACTTGAAAACATTCAAGAATTAACAAAATTTAATTAAAAGAAAATTTTTCATTAACATAAAATATAAACCATAATCATTTACCTATTTGTTTCTTCGATCCATGGCTGCTCTGTCTTCAAATTATGGAATTTTTGACAACAGAAAGAAATAAGAAAAGGAGGAAACATGGCGATGATAGGCCACCTTACTTGTTACATATCAAACGAAGAAAGATTACATGGTAAATCGATTTTCTGTGGACAACCAAAAGAACAAACCAAAACATACATAATATATATTTTTATCACATAAAAATATGCAGCATATATAGTTTAATTGCCAACCCATACAACATATAGGAACCGAATCATGCATAATAAAATCGACTCTGATACCAATTGTTGGATCAAAAATAAATTCATGCTTGGTTTGGCTAAACAGTAGATCTCAAAAACTTTTTTTTGAAATCCAACGTAGCGGAAGCGTAAATACCAAAACAACATGCTTTTAATCCATACATGATATGACCTAAAGAAAATAAATATATTAAGAAAAAGATTAGAATATTACCAACTCCTTACTACAGCTTTGACTCCTCACTGCTGTGTCCTCAATCAATCCAATTTACCATTTGTTCTCCTTAGATAGCTTAGTTAAAAAGATCCTTTCGTGGGAAAGGAAAAGAAAAATGGAGGTTTTTTACTTTGCTATATTCGACTGATTGAGAGCAAAAGGAAAGACTTTTCTTTGCTACGGCTGGTGGTTTTGGGAGAGAGTGAAGAGCCAAAAATAATGCACCATTCACTTAATAAGAATCCTAAATGAGCTATGTAATTTTTCATTTTTAAAACCAACCATCAAAACCATTTAATGAGAAGCATGACCAAATTCTACATCTTTGTAGAATTCAGTTTTTGCTTATCCTTTTTTCTATAGATTTTGTTTCAATTTAATTAATCTAATTAATCAAACAAAAATCCAGCCCAATATTAAATGTTCCTTTAGGCTTATAATTAAAAATTAATTAATGTAAGCCCAATATTTAATTATAGGCTTAAGACCCAATTTAATTAACTCTTAATTAAATTGTTTCGGTCTTATTAGCCCGAATCCAATTCAGTTAGTTCTCTCTTTTTTGTCTCATTTTTCTTTCCAGTAACCTCCATTTATTTCTTACTTTCCTTGATAACCGTCTTAGAAGCCAAGTGGGGAATCTAATTGGACTTAAATAATTCAAGCTCCAATAAACTCGAAATTAATTTAATCTCACTAGAATTATTTCCGACTTATTAACCAAATGTCATTCCACTAAAGACAATTGGTTGAACTCTTGAATTACTTAAAATTATGAGAAAAAGTGTTTTAAAATAATTAATTCAATGTCCAATCACAAACTCTATTATAAACCATATTATAGCCATCCGCACAATAAAGGGTAAAATTACCGTTTTACCCTTTTTTTGGTTTTTTCTTCTAGATTTCCTGTTTCACTCTACATATTGATTAACACACAAGATCTAATTTTAGTGTTAATACTTGATGGGTAGCTAATCCATCAAACTACTAGCGCTAGTTTAATCACCAAAATCCATAAAACATCTAGAAGTGATGATATCACTATAAACTCCTTATTTAAGTGAATGTTCCTTGATGCTTATTTCAATTAATAATTCCAACATGTGGACACTGAATCGATACTCTGTAAAAATATATTCCGATCATATCAAGAATTATAACGAAACACACATGAGTTCACCACTCATCAAGATTGTGGTTTATAATAAACGAATGCTAAAGTGTATATTTTAAGATTAAAGTAACGACCTACTTTATTCTCTAAAAACATACGTAATTCCAAATTCATTTAATAGTGTCATTACTGATAGTCAACTACTATTATGATTTGAAACTCATCATTCCCTTGAAGTAAACTCCTTTACTTACACGGAGGTAAATCACAAAACTACAGTCTAAATTATAATGAAGCGACCAAATTGATTATTTAACTGTGAATCAATTAATTTATATTCTAATAATATAAATGTTTCCTATACATCTCCATGTATATGTATATTACTTACAAAGGAACCTCGGTACCTTATGACTAGTTATATTATGCTCATACAAATAAAGCCAAACTCTTTTGTTTTATTAATAATAAATATTTTCATTATAACATTGTAACTGGAAGAAGATTAAGTTACATATAAATACATTTGCTTTCTAGGGCACTATATTTACATAACCCTAATAGTATTATCATTGCATAAGTGTGCTTAAATGTTTTATTGTTTGGTGTATTTATGTTTGTGCTTTCTTTTGTTTTTTTTTTTTGCTTGCGAACAAGCAAAAGTTCAAATGTGGGGATGTTGATAGTTCTAGGTTACATTATGTTTTAGTGGATAATTTAGTATGTTTTTACTAGTTAATTAGATTATTTATGCATATTTAGGTTTAAGATTGTGTTAGTGTGATCATGTGTTTGTGTTTTGAATATTATGTGATTTAGAGCATGTTATTGGACTTTAATTTTGTACGTTTGAGGTGTTTTGATGTGTTTGTTAGTGTTTGAGATTAGATAAAGAAGATCATAAAAGTTTGGAGAAATCTTGGAGGAAGACTTAGGGTCATGATCATGACAGAAGCAGCCCGAATATGGTCACAATCGTGATAGAAAACAAATAGCACTAGGTCACTATCGTGACATCCTTGTCGTGATTGTGACATAAGGTCAATTTCAAGTGTCACGATTTTGACATACCTTCCACGATAGTGACAGATGTGATATAAATGTAGGGATCTGCTTTTGTTTATAATTTTGGAGGGTCATTTTGGATTTTTTGGCTTAGGTAAAACCTAGTTTTTACCTTAAAAAGCAAAAACTCTATAAAAGGAAAAGAAAATGACCTCAACAAGAGAGCCTCCATTTGCCACTTTTGGAAAGAGCCAAGGGAAGAGGAGAGAAGAGGAGAGAAGAGGAGAGAAGAAGAAGGGGCTACTGCTACTGATGCTACTCCTACTCCTACTCCTAGTCTATTCCAAGTTAAATTTCTCAATTCATACTATTATTTCTTTCATTTGATTTGTAAGATTTATATGAGGATGACGAATTTTTGTCTAAGGATGTTCTAAATTATTTTTGGGATTTGTTCTTGAATCAATGTTAATTTGATTGTTTTTAGGTATTGTGATTGTTTGTTGTATTTGCATGCTTTGGTAACAAATCAAGAGAGTAAATTGATAGCGACACGATTAGGTTGGGTAATGAGAGTTAACAATCTAATTGATCACATAAAAAATCAAATCGGTAATTTGTAAGAAGAGAGATCTCATGTAAGGACCCGATTGTCTATTACAATGCTTTAGATCTAATTGTAATATGGTGTTTTTGTTAACTGCGAGATTACAATTTCAATAATTTGATTCAATTAGCGTTTATGATTTAGGGTTTAATTATTAGGGCTCAAGAGAGAATAATCCACCCTTCAGAATTCTAGGACCAATACTGATTAACTCAAAAGCAATCCAGTTTGCATTTGATGATAGGATAAATCCCCTTATGTTATAATTGGTTAATCTTCCTTGTGTGATTTTTAATTTTCAGTTGGTTCTACTCAATTTTAATTTCCTTGCGTCAATTTAGAATTTTAAATTCAATCAATCTATATTCAATTACTTAAATTCCTTTTTTACTTTTTATTCATTTTAATTAAAATTTCTAGACCTTCTACTAAGTTAGGATTCATTTAGGACACTAATTCCTCGTGGGATCAACACCTCGACTATTATGCTTACAACCCATGCACTTGCGGAACATTGATAGTTTTTATAAAATTAAAACTTGTTCAACACCAATCTCTTTTCTTTAGTTAGCATGAACAAGTTGGCTAAGTTGTAGATATCATACATATCCCAACATTTTTGTGTTGTTACGTTATACTAATGTGTTATAACTCTGGAATTAAGCTTCCATATTGAGAATTGGATGATTTGATTCTTAATTCTGATAGTTTGTCTCCTTTTTCTCTTTTCCGACTCATGCTCCCTTTGTTTTTTTTATTTATTTGATTATGAATTAAATAGACAGATCTCCTAGTAGCAGTGCGTAAGACTGGAAAAATCATGAAATTAACAAGGGCCAATTTTGAGCTCCTTCTATGGGTGCCTCTACCTCTATTCTGAGTACAGTTGAGAATTATTAATGTTATGAATGTTCGGAAGCGTTTCATTTAGGAACTTCCATATAAAAAATAAACACTTGTGTGACAAATTATAGGTTATTCTAAATTCTGCTGAGAAATTAGATTAGTTGGAAATCATTATGTAATGGTTTGCAAGAGAGGAACCATGTTTGATTATAGTAATTTAACATCTCTAAAGTCCTCATGTTAAATTGTGATTTTCTTATTTTTCTTATTCACCGTTTAGTAGAATATTTTAACCTAGGTAATTTTTTTGCTTTCAGTGAAAATTTAGTTAAGATGGAAACTAGGATTCCGCCAATTAAGAAATTATTATACTATTCTAGAAATGGTTAATTACATGCATTATCCTTGTTTGAATACCCCATTTCGTTTGAATTTGTTTGATAAATTACCAATTTTATTGATAGTTTTCCATCAGCTCCATTAAGATCAAACAATTATCCATTTCAAAAAAAGAAATATATCAAATCAATTTAAGCTTTGACTTTAAGATTGATTTACAGGATTTAAAGATGAGTGATGAAACCATACTTTGAATGGACTTGTAGGTACTGTTTCATTTGTTTTCTTTATCTTCCTTTTCAACTTCTACCCTGTGTTACGTATATAGATGAGGTCTATGGTTCATAATTGCATTATGAATGGAGTTCATAATAAAATTATGATATTTTTAAAGTCTTTTGGAGATATATTGATATGAATTTCATTAAAGTCAACATTGATTTGCAATTTATTTTGCATCATAAACACCAGTTAGGACTTGTGCGGTTATATAGTTTTCTGAGCTATTGATGTTCATTTGGAATTGAATTATGATTTTATCTCTAATGATTATTGTTTAAATGTTTCTAGTCAACTTTTCACATTTTTTTCTTTCAAATGAATTGTAATAATATCCTAAGAATAAGCGGTGAAAGCATTTGTAGAAGTATTTTTAAATTAGTGATATCTTTTATGTACAGTTTGAACTAATTTTATCTTTGGTCCTTGTTTGTAGATGATTTGATTGTTGATCCCTATAATTTAGAATGGATGGGGGAAGCAAATTATCCATTTGTAAGTAAAATAACTGTTTTTTATGATGCTATTTTTGCTATGCTAAATTGGTTTTCCCTACCATTGTACTTAAATTCTTGAGAAATAAAAGACCATAAAGATAATGCCTGATTATTATAAATTAGAAACTCATTAATCCAAATATCATTTTAAAAAGATAATAACTTAATATCTATGAGCATTTAAAATGTAATATTGATATCTTTACAATATATTCTACGGTTGAAAAGAACTCATCAAATATGATCTTTTTCCAGTTCAACAAGGCTATTTACTTTGGTTTTTTTAGAATTAGATCCTTAACTGAATAAGAGAAAAGCATATGTAGTGATGACTAAATGTACTATTATTGCAACATGTTCTTATTCCTTTTGAAATGATCTCTAGAGGACTATGCTCCAGCTTTCAAAATTTGATCCATATTAGATAAATGTTTTAAACTTTTTTCTATTTGCTTCATATTATTGTAATCTAGTTACTAAAATATAGGAGACCTTAACAGTATAGCAAATGTTTCCATGCATGTTGTTGATGTTACATATTCACTATAATAACCAGCTAGAAAAAAGGTGTTGTTTGTGTCTTGAATTAAGTGCTTTCTAATTAGATAATGATCCACTATTATGTCATTTGAGTAGTAAGATTTTAATAATATAATTCATCCTATAAAAAATAATTATATATTGAATATGTCCATTAATCTTTTGGCTTCTTTCATACCATTTTTTTCTTAACTAAATTTCCTTATAGCTAGATGAAGGAAGCGTTAGTGGAGGTCTTAACGAGTTAATACCATGCATTGTAAGGACAACATCTATAGTTGAGGTGGAAAAAATTTTCGAGGAGGTATATTATAATCCTCATTGGTTGGTTAGGACATTGGCTTAGAAGCTTATAAACATTAAGTTGCATGTTACCCTTCTAAAGTTAGTCAAATGTTTTTGCTTATTGACAGTGGTTCATGTTTAACAGAAATATCATAGTGAAAAAAAATTTATACGTTCATGGTTTTTTAGTGTTGTTTAGCCATTGCTTCTTAGGGCTTTTTTATTATTTTTCTTTTTCTTCCAATCTAAATGCATATTCTAAGAGCTTTTAGTTACTTATATACATGATAATACTTTAAATGCCCCAGTGGATGGTCCAACACAACAGGTGAGTTATTTATGTGTGACAAGCTTGGTCCGGCTAAAGCTTTATTTATAGTGCCAAATTACTACAAGACTTAATGTATGTGGCAAAAAGGGGCTTTTATTCTAGGAAACCCATTTCTTTAACAATTTTCATACCTACCTTTAACCTTTCCTTTTGCTTTGCTAGAAGAAAGAACCTACCCGATCTTCTTATTTCTTCCTTATTAACCAGAGCCCCTTCTTCTTCTTCTCCCCAACTGAGTCGATGCAGCTATCATCTTCTCTAATACTGACCATCGCGTGTAATGGTTAACTACATATTGTTAATAATTAATAAAGCTCTTATAAATATTCATGTTAACATATTCCTTTATAATACAATATGAGTTATGATTCTCATTTAAAAAAAGTTATGGGAGGCGATGAAAATGACAATAAATTGAAATCAATTTCCAATTTCTATTATATAATAGCAAATAGTAGTGATATTTCCACTTATATATCCCAACCATATTAAAGATTTATTTTATTGACTAAAAGAAAATATTCATGATTTATGATAAATCTGGTGGGTGCACCAGGTAATTAATTGGCTTAATGAATCCATTCATCTCCTCCATCATTGTCTCTTTGTGTCAATACAGGTAATGGCTTCCATGTAAATGCCACGAACAAATGATGTGTTTTTGTTATTTTTCTACCGTAATATCAAACTCAGTCATTTCAAATTCTAATCAAATTATTAAAACATTTTTCTTCTGTGATATTTGTCAGACCCCGCTTGCGGAGCCTAACTCAGACTTACCAGATTATTCATGCTTACTTTAATACCAACTATGTTAGACCCAATTTCCCAAGCCTAACTCGGACTTGCTTACTTGCTCTGAAACCATATCTGTTACTTTCATGCATACAGAATATCTTACTACGTAAATTATCTTCCAGAGATAACACCTTGATCACTTTCGGGTT
>JANZXR010369746.1:0-19266 GCA_027575705.1 Erythroxylum echinodendron
CTAGGAAGAAGAATTAATTAGTTTTTATTGGCCCTTTTTGTTATATTAGGGTTGGCCCCACTTTTTATTAATATATATGTGTGTTTTAGGTCATTTGGAAGGAATTCTTAGATAACCTCCTCCTTAATACGTTTTTAGGGTTTTATTTCAGATTTCTCCATATCCATTAGAGGCTAAACTCTTCCCTTCAGTCAAAGGTTAATTCGAAGTGGATTTTCTTCATGTTTATGAGATCTTAACATGCTTTAATTTATCTTTTTGATTTACATTGCATTTATGTCTTTTCTTTGAATTCTCGGGAAATTATTTCCGTATTGAATTGCTGTTATTTGTTCAAAAAGGCCTATTGCTCGTCTAATAGGAATTTACATAGCTAATCAACTAGGTTAAATTTGTAATTGTTTAGCCGAATTGATGTAAGTGGCAATTGGTATAACTTGATTGTGTAAAAGCCTTTGAGTTATATAAAGTGAAGACATAATCTAGTTTAAACGAATTCTCGTAGTCTTTATTGATTAGGGCAAGTCTTACTAGTTTTTATTGCTGTTAACAGGTTAAATCCATCGTCTTACTTAGGGTTACTTGTTAATTAGGGGTTATTATTAGATCGTATCTTAACAACCTAATAATATGGTAAGATTGGTTGGGAGGACGTTCTTTTTGACTATAACTTGTTTGTAATGTGGAATTGAAAATTTATCTTAGAATCAATGATCAAACATAAGAATTTCTTACTGAGAATTATACCTTTGGCTGCGTTCGTTTTCTATTGATTTGATTTTAGTTTACTGCTGGACTTTTTGTTTTATTTATTTTTGTTCAATTCAGTCCCCTTCTTTTCTATTCTAGCACTTTAGAAATAAGCTTGACCAGTCTCTGTGGGATCGAACCTGCTCATCACTATTTGCAAATCTTTTAGAGTAGGTAATTTATTTTTGGTGGTTTCGACACCCATCAAATTTTGGCCTCGTTTCCGGGGACTGGTGCCTAACGTTTTATTTCTTTAGTGCTTTGATCATGAATTTTTTGACACTTGATCGGAAAATTTTTGGTATTTTTTATCAACAACATAATGAGCCTTTTTATTTGGTTTGGGATAGATTTAATCAACTTGTGATAGAATTTACTTGTCATGGTTATTCAAAGAGTGAATTGAACTTACACTTTCTTAGGAGATTTAATAAACCAACTTTAAAGTGGGTACTTAATGAAGTTAGTTCCACAGGTAATGTAATATTGACTTTGAGTGCCGATGAACTACCATGTTTATTTAATGATATGGTTGACTTTGATTATAATGTTCGCATGAATCTTTATCACATCCCTTCACAAGACTTGTTTGAGTGTGAAAGAAAGGAAAAGACGACAATAGAAGAGCTGAAAAGTTTAATTCACCTTATGCAAGAGGAGAACGAGTCTTTTCGGCTGCAAAATCAAGTTCCTCCTGACATGGACAGATTTGAGTTTCAAGTTGATGGGGATGAAGATGGAGATCAATCTGAAAGTTATGTACAAGTTGGCATGGATGAAGCTGAATATGAAGTGCAAATTAACAAGGAAGAAAGTGAAGTTGAAGCTGAAGTAGAAGAAGTTGAAGAAGATGAAGATGAATCCGAACTAGAGTTGTCGAATGAGGAACCAAACCAAGAAGAAGAATGTGAATCGATGGTGAAACAAGAGATTGATGAACGTGCAATTCTAAATTCACCATATGAGGATCCCTTCTTGAAATCGACAACACCATCCTCATACTATCTTCTCAAGGAGCTTAATTTTAAATTTTCCCAAGCCAATTATTTTGAATTTAATGTTGTTGATTTTATGTGTAGGATACTTCCGAAACTAGCCAATCTTGAGGGCAATGATCATAGAGATCCTGTTGTCATATCATATGATACGCTATACGAGAGGCCGATGTATTTTGACGGAGTTTTGCAATGTCTAGCTAAAGACGTGAAAATCTGATGCTCACTGGGAAGCAGACCAGTTAGGCTTGCCCAAGTCTAACTCTATCTCTCTTACTCTATTTCTATTTATTTTATTTATTTATTTTAGAGTCATCTTCCTCCTTGAGTCTATGAAAATTTCTAGGTGAATTGATACTCTAAGGGTTAAACTCTGAAATCACCACCATCTCCACCCTATTTCTGCTGCCATACACCTGAACCACCTTCAATCGCCGGTCCTTCCACTTCACCATCATCGTTGCTTCACCATTTGGAAAAAGGAGCCACTGCCTCCTTAGGTTCCATCACAGCTGCATCAAACAGCAACTTCATATTGCTCAGGTTACAACTTTAATCATGATGCTTCTGATCTCAGGAGAGAAAGTTTATGAGCAAGTTTCGGCACGAACAACTCAGTATTTCTATCTCTTTTGCACTTTTCTTTAAATTGTTTTTGTTCATGCTTGAGACTCTCCCTTTGTGTTTGATTGTGATTTGTCCACATTGGGGACAATGTGAGAAGTAAGTGTGGGGAGGTGTCCGACAATAGGGAATGTTATATTTGTTGAATTTTTGTGCTTAATATGATTATATATTACTGCCATTATTTTATTTTTGGGTGTTATGCTCTTTCTTGGTCAATTTTTTACTGAAAATTTATGGCATATATATGCTGAAATTTTTAAGTTTTAATTACTGCCATGTGCTTATTTTCTAGTGAAATTTGATCATTTTGATTATTTTTGAAAGAAAATGCTTCTAGAGTTTATGTTTGACACTTATCCCATGATATTTTTTAGTAAAATTTTTGAATTCTTGATGTTTTGAACTAATTTTGGGATTACGCAATGGGCTATTTATGTCTTTAAACATGATTTGAAACTCTTAGGAAGTCTAGAGAGGAGAACTTTGCTATTGTTACTTGGTTTGACCGTTGTGAGAACCCTAGACGATAAGACTTAGTGAGCGTAATCCATAACTTGAAATTGACCATCATTGCACTCATGAGTCTTAATTTAAATTGTTTACACTTTGAATTCTAGAAATTTGCTTTTCAAAACTTAGTTTCTTTTGATAGGTGTTTTTGAGAGCAATTTCCAAAGCAAAAAAAATTAGGATAGCTTCTACGAATGCTAGAACTTTCTTTTTCGTTCCCTTGAGGCGAAATCCTAGGCGAGTCTTAACCTTGGACATGATTTAGGCATTCTTTGTCTAATTCATTAATCCTCTTATGTTTTTTCCCACCTTTACATTACCGTTCTCCCACCTCCTTTTAGCCTACGAAGTATTCTAAATGCGTACTCTAAATTCTTTTCATAGCCCACAATATAACCATATACACTAAAAGCCTTTTGCCTACCACCCTTTTTGCAAGAAAATAGTCTTCTTAATTATTTGTTGAGCACATGCACATGTTAATAGTTAGGATTTGGCACAATTGCATTTTGTTTCATGTTTTGTTTAGTTTTTAGATTTCGATCCTACAACCCATTACTAGATGTACATTTTTCTTAGGTTGAATTTTTGTAATTATTAGATTTTATGTTCTTAGTCTTCAAAAGTAAAAAAAAAAGGGAATCACCAAAAAATCAAAAAAAGAAGAAAAAGAAAAAAGAAGAAAAAAGGTGAAAAAGAAGAAAAAAGTGAAAAAAAGAAGAAAAAGAAAAAAGTGAAAAAATGTTGAAAATTGAAAAAAGAGAAAAACAGAAAAAGAAAAAAATAGAAAAAAATGAAAATGAGAAAAAAGAGAAAAGTTGGTTGCTTGATTATAGTTTAGACTGTAGTGTTGCAATTTATCTCTTTGTAAGTAAAGGAGTTTACTTCAAGGGAATGATGAATTTCATTTCGTGATAGTAGTTGTCCATCGATAATGGCATTATTAAATGAATCTGGAATTAAGTATGTTTTCAAGAATAAAGTGGGGCGTTACTTTAATCTTAAAACATACAACTTAAGCATTCACTTATTATGAAACGCAATCTTAATGAGTGGTGAACTCGTATATGTTTCAATATAATTCTTAACATAATCGGAATAGATTTGTACAGAGTGTTAGCCCAATGTCTACATGTTGGAATTATTAATTAAAACATGTATCAGGGAACATTCACTCAAATAAGGAGTTTATAGTAATGTCATCACTTCTGGATGTTTTAAGGAGATTTGGTGATTAAACTGGCGACAGTAGTTTGATGGACTAGCTACCCATCAAATCTTAACACCATGATGAGATCTTGTGTGTTAATCACCATATAAAGTAAAACGGGAGATCTAGAAGGAAAAATCAACATAAGGGTAAAATGGTAATTTTACCCTTTGTTATGTGGATGGCTATAATAAGGTTCTAAATAGGGTTTGCAATTAGACATAAAATATGTGTTCACATAATATTTAATAGTTCAAGAGTTCAACTAATTGTCTTTAGTGGAATGACATTTAGTTAATAAGCTAGAATTAATTCTAATGAGATTAAATTAATTTTAGGCTTATTGGAGCTTGAATTATCAAATTCCAATAAAATTCTCCACTTGGCTTCAAGGAAGGTTATCAAGCTAAGTAAGAAATATACATTGAGGTTTTAGAAGTCCATAATTGAATGTTGGGCTTGCACTAATTAATGGTTAATTAGAAGCCCAGATGTTTATTTAGAAATGGGCTAGAGTTTGGTTTAATTTAATTGATTAGATTAATTATATTAAAACAAATTTTTTGAAGAAAGGAGTAGCAATTTCAGTTTTTAATGGACTAATTATGCATCCGCACATTTGACATTAAATTGCTAAATAAATATGGTCTTTATTATGGTTTATCATCATTAAATAGAGTTATGAACTACCATTAAATGGTTTAATGGTTATCCTTTAGTGTTAGCATATAACCTATTAGCATTCACTGGATTAAAGAAGAAAGATGTGCATTGGATGGACTATAATCCTTCTTCCATCTTCCAAAACCAAAATTGGTAGGTCATATTTAGGTTAATAGTCTTTTCATTTAGCCATCTTAAAGATAAATGAGAAGATTCTCATTTATTGGCTACTTTATAATTGATTAAAGTAAGAAGTGATGCAGTGGATGCTATTCTCTTCTTCCATTTTTTCATGCATAACCGAAATTGAGTGTGTAAGTAGATGTTCTTGCATGGTTTGACTCTCTCTCTCCTTTCATGCATGAGTGAGCCAAAATTTGCATGAGAAGAGTCTCATTTTGGATCATTTCTTCTAAGAAAAATCTCCTCCAAATATTTCTTCTCCTTTCCCACCAAAGGATTTTATTAACCAAGTTGTCTTGGAAGAATAAAAGGTAAATCAAATTGGTTGAGAATACAATAACAAGGAGAGGATAGATTGACAAAGAAAAGGATTCAAAAGCAAAAGGCTTTGGATACAAGAAGAAGGAGAGGATAATGTATCTAGAAATTAAAGCTGTAGTGAAGGAGTCAGTAATATCACTATCTTGTTTATGTTTATTACTATCCTTATACCATATCATGTATAGATTGGCATGACGATTGGGATATATTGCTTCTGCTACAAATAAGATTTCTAAGAAGTTTTGAAATCTACCGGTTCTCTAAATATGGCATGCTTTGTTTTCCCAATCTAACACTCTCTTAATAATCTCATATGGACCAATGTATTTAGGACTTAGCTTACTCTTTTTACTAAATCTCAGCACTCCTTGCCAAGGTTATACTTTCAGAAACACTCTATCTTCTCTTTGATATTCTATATCTCTCAAGTGCTAATCCATATAACTCTTCTATCTATCTTGTGCTTCTTTAATTCTATTATAGATAAATTTAACCTTATCAACAATATCTTGAATCAGTTATGGGCCTTTAACAATCTTTAGACCCTCTTCATTTTAATATAAAGACAAATGACACTTTCTACCATATAACGCCTCATATGGTGCCATATTAATACTACTGCGATAATAATTATTATAAGATAATTCAATTATAACTACATACTGATCCCATGCTCCTTAAAACTCCAAATCACAAGCTCTGAGCATTTCCTTAATAGTCTTAATAGTCTTTTCACTCTGTCCGCCTGTCTGAAGATGAAATGTTGTACTGAAGTTCAACTTCATACCCAAGGCTATTTGAAAACTACCCTAAAATCTCGAGGTAAATCTAGACTGGAATCCCATGAATTGATCTTTAGAATATTTGTGATTTATTTATGATTCCATACTAAGTGATTTTGATTGCTTTAACATACCATTGTCATAAGGTATGTTCTTGAATGTCCTCTAGATGCTTGGGTATATCCTCTATGGTAGTGGGGTGTTACACATGCAATGTGTCTCATGGTCTTGAGACACCACTCACGGTAGTGAGATGCTGCTAGCTCATCGAAATACTTTTGGTATAAAATCTATGTTTTGTGATGATAGAGGGTTATGTTTTCATGTGGGAGAAGTTTGAAGAGCCAAAAGAGAGGTTTTAGGAGAATAAAGAGGGGAAAATCTCTCATCCTTTAGAGACCCATGGAGAGTTATACATTCTGACACTAGTTTAAAGGTGACATCGATGCTGACGACTTGGTTAAGCATTTCTCTCATTGATTGTTGTTCTTTCTCTTATGGATTAATTGTATTATCTTATGTTTAATATTTAGGTGTTATGTGATAATGATTGAATGCTCTATTTGATTATTTTTATGTAAGAACCCATTGTTAGAATTTTAATATAATCTTTAATTTTTGTATTTGAGATTGATTTATGGTTCATAATCATCAGGGATAACATAACCTAAGTTAAATGACCCAGGCATATATGGTTGTTGCTTAGATTGGTTTGTTTTCCTAATTCACAATATGTCTATCTAATAAAATCTATAGCTCGTATCCTAGGTTACTCAGTGGCTAGGTTTAATTAACGATCATCTCTTAATTAAACATAGCTTAAGGGAAAATCGGGATTAATAGAGCTTGCTATTAATCTATGACCAATAGTTTCTAAGAGAGGTTTGATAAAAATAAATCAATGAAGTATGTTCAACTGGTTGTAGGCCAAGATTAAACCAAAGAACCAGACTCCCAATGAATTCATCACTCTTATCATTTTCAAATGTTTTCTTTAATTTTTTTCATTAGCTTAGTTTCATTTTTATTTTCTTATTTCAAACTAAACGAAACTGACCCCCCAAACCTAAACATTGATTATTTTGATAATAAAATCTAACCAAACATTCTTTGTGGGATCGACTCAGACTCACCACTACTATAGTTGTAGATCTAGTTTATTTTGTATAGTGTTATGACATGTTTACTTAACTTTTAAATTAACGTAGCATTACGACGC
The DNA here is from genome assembly GCA_027575705.1 of Erythroxylum echinodendron. Taxonomy (NCBI): domain Eukaryota; kingdom Viridiplantae; phylum Streptophyta; class Magnoliopsida; order Malpighiales; family Erythroxylaceae; genus Erythroxylum; species Erythroxylum echinodendron. Next base: position 7,261 of record JANZXR010369746.1, read on the forward strand.
ACTTACAAAATCTAAATAAAAATTTCTATTCCGCTAGCAATTTTTAAGAAGATTGGGTTAAGAATACAACTGGTAGCCAGTGGAGAGTTGTGATATAGCTAAGTAATTGGGGGCATTCACGATAAAATGTTTTCTTCACATCAAAAAGCTGAAATGACACTCTAACCAAGCTAAATAGAAAACATAACCTATTTAAGTAAATAGGGGACATTCATGAGAAGTGATTTACTTTACATCAAAAGACTAAGTGATCGTTAAAGAAAATCTAAAAAGATGGTGCTTGCAATAAATCAAACCTACCGATCTTTTAAAAATAGTAAGAATTTCCATTAATGGTCACATAGTGATAGTTTAAATTTTTTTATAGATCAATAATAATAAGTTCATGCTTATAAGTGCCGTAGGTACATGAATATGGTGTCAATATTTTGAATGATGTATATTCAAATTAAAGCATTTAAACATGAAAGGAATAATTTAGTATGTTGACACATCTAAGTGGTTAATGTTTAAAACAAATTCAATTCCATGACATTTGATGCAATTGTACCATTATTGCAATGTTACATGATTATGTGTTTATGTGCTTATGTGTTTTGTGTTTTGTTTGATTTATGGTTTTAGTTTTGTATAGGGATAAGAAAAGATTTAAGTGTCAAAATGTTGATAGGTTTATATTATAGTATGTTTTCTAGATCTTTAAGTGTGTTTTTAAAGTGTTTCTTAGATGATAATCATGCGTTTAAGACTTAGAATTGTGTTCTTGTTGGTTTTTTATGTGCTTTAATTGTGTGATTACTTTATAACAAGGATTTGGTCTTAATATTATGTTTCACTTCTTATATTTCATTATCTTGGATGTTAATTTTGGTTAGTGGTATGTTGACTGATAGATGGATATTTGACTATATTTTTATACCCATATTTCATATTTTGTTTGATATTTTATAATTTTATTGTATATTTGGTACTTAATGTAATTCAAGTGTGCTTATATGTTATAATTTCTTTCGCAGACTTAAAAGAGAAGAATTCAGATGAAAATACGACATAAAACGAAGAACTGAAGCATAGAAGTAATGTTGTGCATCTATGTTGGGCACTTGTCTAGGCTGTGTAGAATCAAAATTTCATGAAATTTTGGACATATACAGTCATGTACCAAACTATGTAAGTCCGATAAACCCTTTTTTAATATAAAAACATATTTTTGTGGCTAATGAAGGGAGAGACTTTGAAGAGATTATTTCCAGACATGGAGTCATTCTAGGTGCGAGCTTGGTCCACGAAAGAAGAAATCACAAAGAAAACATTGAAAGATCCATTATAACATAGGATCAAGCCTCTACATCACCAGAACAATCGATGGAAGACAATTAGGGAAATTTAGAATTATGATTCTATTATTTTCGATTCTTATTTCCGTTTATGTATGCTTGATTTCATATTTGATCATGTGTAACTAAACGTCCAATTAGTATTTAGGTTAGATGAACCTTATGTTAATACTTTGATTTGATTAGGTTCTTCTATCAAAGCAATTGTTTGTTTGATATATTGTAAATTGATTACACATTTTATTTATATTCTAATAACCAGAGAATATCATATATTAATTTGATTTTATACATAGAGATTGAAAAATCTTAGTGTGAATAGATCTACCGTAATGAGAAGGATTTCATTGAAACCTTAGAAATAGGATGACATAAATCTTTTAGATTAAGGTCAAACCTAATAGAGGGACTTATAAATCGTAACACAATCCTATAAAATTTAGCTTGAGTAATTCGATTAGAGACTTTAGGATTAGTTGTTAGTAGGCTCATAGTTAGCTATGATCATATTATAAGAGTCTCCATGGTCCAATACATTAACAAAATAACTGTTAGATAAAAGATCAATCTGTTAAGGTTTAAGGGATTCGAACCTAGATACTAATTTCTGATAACGATAGTTTTTAAAGTGAATTTCTCTGTTTTGTATTCATTATCATTTACTATTTCTTTCATTGTTTTAGTTTTTATTTTCTTTTTATTAAAAATATAAAATCAATCCGTAGGCTAGGTAATAGGGGAAGGTTAATTACTATTATTCATCATCTTCTTGGGATTGACTAGTACTTGCCAATACTAGCTACAACTACTCTGTGCACTTGCAGTTATTACATAATTGACCAACTCACAAAATACGACAATCAAGTTTTTGACGTCGTTTCCAGGAACTTTGATATTAGGAAAGTCTAAATTATACTCTAGTCATTTTCATTTTATTTTTACCTTTTTTTTGATTTTATTTATTTTAATTTTGCTTTATTTATTTATTTTATTTTATTTCACCTTATTCTATTTGTGACATTAATTTAATTATCTTTTGAATTTCTCTACTTAATCTTAAGTTCTAGTTTATTGTAGGAATTACAATTCATTGTCATAGCCGCAACTCATAATGGAAGGATGGAGTAGACAGGACCTTTATGGGTACCATAATATGCCTTCGTGAACTATGACATCATGATATGGGTGAGTGAGGTGTTCCCTCATATTTTTAGAAGCTCGATCTATATTCAAGTTATGTAGCAATATTAGTGGGAGTTATTAGTGTCATCATGAATGTCAAGCACTTCCTTATATATGGGAGAAACCGAGCATATACAATCGACCTCAAAGTGCTCTATACAAGAATAACTACAATTCAGAGTGGAGCAATTCTTATACTTATAGATGGAACGATTATGCTCCAATAGGATAGTTATAGCACCAAGCACCTCTATATAACAAGCCAACACTAAAAGATAAATTAATGAATGAAACATATTCGAGAATGAAGAAAAGACTAGGATTAGGTTCATGAATGGAAGGACAATTCAAAAAGAGCTTACAGAAGAACAATAAAGTATTGCAAATAAACTAGTGGACTACCTTACCAAGAGAGAAGCTGGTCAATATGAATTCAATGAGAGATTTTCTTCTCCTACATACAATGAGTATAATTTAACTTTCTAACCATCTAAGAGTGAAGAAGAGATAACAATCAATTTCATAAATGAAGATACATTTTAAGAAAGCAAGGTAATTACTATTTTTATTAATATGATGATCGAGTTAATTCAAGATTCAAATGTTAGGCATTGGGAAAGAGAGGATCTTATATAGAATATAATGCATCAAATCGATTAGGCAGCAGAGATATTATTCCAAAAAAAACTAGGGAGTTTGCCTATTCCTAACGAAATAGAACCTAATGAATTTAAAATGGAAATCACCCTTAGTAATGAAGATGAGCTCTCAAAAGAAAAAGATGAAGAGGAAGAAAGTATTATAGATCAATTACTGGAACTTCTTATTAAAATAAAAGTGGAACGATGTGAATTTTAGAAGATGAAAAGGCAATCATGATTGGAGCGACATTACAAGAAGAGTTTTTTGAAGAAGAAGAAGAAGAAACCTCCATCCAATAAGAGAAAGTAAAGGAGCAGCAAAAGAAGACTGAAGAAGATGAGTTAGAAGCCTCTGTCTAAGAAGAAGAAGATGAAAAGTTAACAAAGGTGATTGAGGGAGAACTAGTGAAGGAATCAAATATGGAAACTACTAATGAGGTGTTGGTAGTGACCTTAAGTATGGAAGGTTCTTGTTTCCTCTAACCTAAGCTGCTTGAGCCAATCAACGATTCACGGAGTTTCATTATCCCTAATTTTATTACAATTTGTCATTAAAAAGGGCGTTATTACTTAAAATTGGATTTATTAATTTGATAAATGATGTACTTGTTGTTATATTACAATAAGTAGCTTGTTTACAGGCTATGAAACCATTTGTTAGAGAAACGAATGGAAACAAGTTGCTGATTATTGATCCAGGATGAAGAAAGCATACAAGTTACGTTTAGCTAACGAGGTTAAAGAAGTACTGCATAGGAGGCAATCATGAGTTAGTTTTAAGTTTATTTCCATTTTGATATTATCTTATGATTGTTTCAATTTTGTTTTTGTCTTATGTTTGCATTTTTCTTAGTAGAGGATTTTATTTTCTACTATATTATTTCTTTTGTTTCTTTTTATCCATTTCTCTTATATTTTGCAAGGATGTTTGTTTCATATTAGATGGACTATAATTAGAGAAATCGTCATAGTTGGGAAAGTACCTACTTAACCCTCTCATATTTTCATAAATGCTTATATTGTGTATAATCGAGACATGGTACAACTTTAAATCTGGGGATAGGTTTAATAAATCTTAACAAGATTTCTTTAAGCTTATTATAATCTTGATTATAATATTTTATGAATTGATGCCTTAAATTGGTTGAAATATACCCATGAATAATATATGTCCTTGTGAATCTTGATTTGAATTAGTGTGTAGGTTAGAATAAAATTAGTTTTCTAAGTCATTTTTTTTTAATCATTGAAATATTCAAGTTGAAAAAAAATTCCATATTATCTACACATATATATACCCAAAATGTTTTTGAGCTTTTGACCATAAAGAGCAAAATTTTCAAATTTTTAACCTCCTTTTATTCTTTCGTGTGATATCTTGTATAGTAAGACAATTATAGAACTTGCTTTTATTATGCATTTTAAGACTGTATTTTTTAAATTAGAAGCATCAAAATGATAAAGGCACTCAGATTCATTAATTTGTTTTAGCCTATTTCTTTGAAATTACCATACATTTAATTTGATCTTTAGGAATAAGACAGTTAAGTGTTATCCTTTTTCATTGATTTTACCTATATATTAGCCTGATTCATATTTTTCTTTGAAGAAATGTTTATTGTTTTAAAACTTGAATGTTATTTACAATATTTACTTTTAAGACTTGAAATTTCTGAAAGATCTAATATTTCTTAAATTATGGTATTGATTGAATAGTGTGAAAAAAAGAAAAGAAAAGATAAGAAAAAAGCAAAGTATAAAAAAGACAAAAAAAGAAAGAAAAAAAGAAGGAAAAGAAAGAAAAATAAAAATAAAAATATAGTATACTAATGGATTTATAATGAAAGGACCTATGTATACTTGTAAATAAGTCTTATACTATTTCTTTGAGTAAATTTCTTTCACTTAACCCTTCTATTATCACATTCATATCGAACCAAAAACCCTAGTACAACCTACACAAAAATCTTTTGATTTTTGTTTCTAGTTTGTACATAAGTGGTGGAGGTGTGATTTTATTGCAAACCTATGGTAAGAGCTCTACTATGCATTGATTGAGAGTTTTGATAGTTTTAACCCTAAACACTTGAGTGCATTGAGTGAAAACTTGGTGAGGGTATAAAGATTTATTCTTTTGATTTCAATGTAATTGTTTATGTGAGTACTGTTAATATTTCTTAAGAAGTTAATTTTATGACAACTTGACTGTAATTGTATGTTAAGTTAAATTAATATGACATGTTGATAGTATGAATAGACAAATTGAGAATGATGATGGATTGAATTTGTAAATTTATAATTTTGATTATGGTTTGCTTGAGGAAAAACAAAAGATTAAGTGTGGAGATGCTTAGTAGATAGATATATGATTATATTTCTACACCCATATTTGATGTTTTTGCTTAACATTTTATACATTTATTATATATTTGGTACTTAATATGCTTTAAGTATGTTTATAGGTTATAATTGCTTTCATGGACTTAAAGGAGAAGAATTTGGACAAAAAGACGACATAGAACAAAGAATTGAAGCGTAGAAGTGATGCATGACTATGCACTTGTCTAGGCCATATAGAATCATGATTTCAAGCATTTTTTGAGGTCTAATACATGACTATGTAGAAAACCTTGTAAGTCCCAAAAACACTAGTTTTTAATATAAAATTACATTTTTAGTGGTTAATGAAGGGAGAAACTTTGGGGAGGTAATTTCTAAATATGGAGTCATTCTCTAGGTAAGATTTTGGTCTAAAGAAGTGGAAAGCATGAAGAAACCATTGAAAGATCCATAAGAACATAAGATCAAGTCTCTATATCGTAAAAACATTCAATAGAAGACAATCAACGAGATTTAGAATTATGATACCATATGTTTTCCATTTATATTTCTATTTATATATGTTTGTTTCACACTTGATCATGTGAAACGCTCTGTTAGTATTTAGGTTAAATGAACCTTATGTTAATAATTTGATATGAATTGATTCTTTTATCAATAAAATTAGTTGTCTGATATATTATGCTCCAATTAAACATTTTATTTATGTTCTAATAACCCAAGAATATTATATCATAATACAATTTCATACGTGGAGTTGATAAATGCTAGTGTCAATAGATTAATCATAACTAGAAGCAGTTGAATGCAACCTTAGAGATAGGATGACATAAATCTTTCAGATTAGGGTCAAACCTAATAGAGGGACTCAAAAATTGATAACTCAATCTTATAAAATTTAACCGAAGTAATTCAGCTAGAGACCTTATGATTGGTTGTTAGTAGACTCAAGGTCAATTGTTAGCATACAATAGGAGTCATCATCGTCCAATACATCAACAAAACAATTGCTTGATAGAAGGTTAATATGTTAAGGGTTTGAGGGGATTCTAACCTAGATAATAATTTCTGATATCAATAGTTTTCTAAATGAATTCCACTATCTCTGCATTCATTATCATTTCCTATTTCTTCAATTATTTCAGTTTTTATTTTCTATTTATTAAAAATCTAAAATCAATTTGTTAGCTAGATAATAGGGGAACGGTAATTACTAGTATTCATCATCTTTATGGGATCGACCTGTACTTGCCAATATTAGCTACATCTACACTATGCACTTCCAGTTATTACATAATTGGCCAACTCACGAAATAGGTCAATCGTTAAGCATGATTATCGATTTCAAAATTCATATTAGGGTTTATTCTTTAATAGTTTCATATAACTTTATTCTTGTTGAGTTTAATATAGTAATGTTTATTGTATTTGTTATGTTTATAACTGATAAGAAATTGAGAGGTTGAATCAAAGGTATATGTGTTATGTTGTGAAATGAGAGTTTGTACCATAATAGGCCTAAAAATATCAAATTAATAAAATATTGACAAGAGATCTTAATTGTGAGTTAATTCTCTTTTAGATTGCTTTAAATCCGATTAAATATTTAAGAGTAGTTTTGTGAATCAAAAGGATGCAGTTTTATTATATTTCAATTGGGATTACTTGATTTGATCTCTAGAGATTGTAATAAAAAACTTAGGATATCTAGGATCAAGCATAGTTGAATTAATAAAATAAAGGATAGACAAAACAAGGATAGAATAATCGTTAAGTTTCCGTTATTGATTAACTTCATTCTTATTGGTAGCTTCACTTACTTAATTGTTTAGTTTTATTCGTTCATTTCAATTAATTTATTTTGATTCAATTAATTAAATCTTTTATTACCTTAGAAAAAATGCATTCAAGTTATTAAGTGATTAATCAATCCTCGTGGGAATGATAACCTTTATACTTTGAGTTACGATCTGTATACTTGCAGTACGAAAGTTTTTTATATAAAACTATCAACAAGTTTTTGGCACCAATGTTGAGATTGATTTATCATCTTATTCAATTTAAATTCTTTTATGATTGTAAATGCCTAGACAGAAGACTAAAAAAAAGGAAACATCAAATTGAGCAATTTGCCAGCCTTTTCTTCCAACACAGTGAAGGCATTATAACACCAATGAGAGCTACTTAAACTCATATAATTTTTTATGGCAGAACTACAAAATTATTCTTCGAATAATTATGTAGGAAACAATATGAGAGCACAAGGTCCACCAAGTTTCTAGAAGAATAGGATTAGATCCTTAAAGTCCAAGTTAGACAAGTTAACGGATGTGCTAAGCTCCAAAATCAATAGCCAAAATGAAAGGCAGAAAAGGATGGAAGCCAAATTTGATAAAATAATAAAGAAGCACTCCCTTTCCATTTATAACTTGGAGGTTCAAGTTGGGATATTTTCCAATGCATTGTTAATAAGGAATATGGGGAGTCTTCCAAGAAACACTGAAGCAAACTAATATCCTTATTATGTTCTAAAATTTTTGTGGGTAACCTTAACAATCTTCCATATTAGGAGCCAGATTATATGTGGGGTATCCAGTTTAATATTAATATTCTCATATGGTGTATTCTGAGTAAAGAGGAAACAAAGGTCGATGACATTAATGAAGTTGTTCAAGAAGAGAAAGAAGAATAGATGGAAGCGAAAATAATGGTTGAAGAAAAAATGAGTAAAAGCAAGTCACTAATTATAGACCCAAGTTGATGGTAAGTATAAAGGGTATGCCATGCTAATGACATTAAACATGCACTACTTAGGAAGCAGCATAAGAATTAGGATAGGTTTTATTTTTATTTGGATTTCATTTTTTAAAGTTTTGTTGTTTTTATATTGTATGTTTATTTTGCAGAGAGTTGAATTTATGGATGCTCATTACATTAAGTGTATTCAAGGTCCTTCTCCGATGCCATCACCACCAAAATCAACATAATTATTCTTACCCTTATTTTTATTCTTTTTATTTTTATTTTTGTTTGTTATATATTTTACATGTGCTCTTTTAGTTATGTCTTATTTCCTTATTGAGGATAATGTGTTGTTCAAGTATTAAGACATATAAGCACTTGCATATCATTTGTGTGTGATATTTGCATTGTGTGAACATGTGGTTGCATGATGTGTGCATTGTTTGAATGTGTCGATGGCATGAATTGATAAAATTTGGCTTACTTTCGAACATGGTCATTAATTGTAAAGGTATATTAACTTCTGAATTTTTTGTTTTAAGTGTCTTTAGGATAAATATGCATGTTAATTAGGATATGACAACTATTGTTTTACTTTATGACATTTTTCTAGATAAGTATATAATTACATTCAATTAAAGTGGTATGTGTCACTAGTAACCTTTCATATTAGTGATTGACTAAGAAGAAATGAGTTAGGCTACACTAGTAACCTTTCATATTAGTGATTGACTAAGAAGAAATGAGTTAGGCTAAGAAATTTTGAAAAAAAGTGTGTTAAATAACAATTCCTATTCCAATGGCCCATTATAACAAAATATATTTAAGAATAGAGTTAGTAGCTAGTTGAGAGTTTTGAATAGCTGAGTAACCTGGGGGACTGAAAATTTTTTTTTTGTCTTCACATTAAAAGAATAAATGACACTCTAACCAAGTTAAATAAAAAATGTATCCCATTTGAGTAAATGGGGAACATTCATGACAAGTTATTTGCCTTCGTAACAAAATACTAGGTGATCGTTAAAAAAATTCTAAAAATGGGTTACTTAGTGATAGTTCACCTTTTAAATTGATTGATTACAATAAGTGCATCCTTACAAGTACTATAGGCGTATGAATAGGGTTTCAATATTTTGATTGATTTGTATATTCAAATCATTGCACAAAGGCAAATAATTTTTGGTGGTAGAACTACCCTACTTATTCTTGGAATAACAATGCAAGAAGCAAAATGAAAGCATAGGGTACACGAAGTTTCTAGCAAGACAGGCTTGGATCCTTTAAGTCCAATTTAGACAAGTTAATGGATATGCTAAGCTCTAAACTTGACAGCCAAAGTGAATGTTAGAAGATGATGGAAGCCAAATTTGATCAAATAATAAAGAACCACTCCTCTTCCATTTACAACATAGAGGTTAAATTTGGTTTATTTTCCAATGCATTTTTTATGAGTGCTTTATTGATTATATATTTACTCCATAATTGTAGCACCCCACTCTCGCATGACACGTACTAGACATCCTATGTCATGTTCGAGAACATACCCCGCAAGGGTGGGATGCTAGTATAGTTAAACACTTGAAACTCGGTACAAATGTTTTTATTTTTTTGCACAAACATATGCAGAAATCGATAATTAATTGGCCCACTTTATTGATTAATTTTTTTAATCACAAGGGTTACAATCATTTCATAAATTATTCAAATTTCATTAGTCACTGAGGCCCAATATGCATACAAAACATTTAAATTCATAATTGTTATTACATCACAAAATCATTTATAAACAATTCCTATTTGGAAAGTTATTCAAAACATAACATTCAAATACACATTGTACAAAAATCGCGGAATAAACAAATTTATACAAAAATAAGAAGGTACAAATGCAGACACGAACTGATCTTGCCCTCTATTTCTTACTCAAAGGTAGTGATTAGACTCCGGTTGACTTAACTGGGTGTCTCTTTTGAGCCTGAAAAATATTGCAAATTTTGGGTGAGTTTTGCAAACTCAATGAGTTACCATCCTCAATGGCTCACTCAATCACATAACATATATAGTTCACATATTTTCACATAATTTACATCACTTCATTTAACACATCGGATCATATTCAGAGCATTCAAATTAATCCTTTCAATCATTTAAACAAAAGTACAGATATCACTTATAATGAAATGCGCATGAGGCTCACTGTCATTTATTACTTTGTTATGATCGAGTGCCTATAACTGTCCCGTATCCATTGTGGATGCTAGGCTCATTGATAATTGTCCCGTATCTATTGGGGATATTGGGCTCATTCTACATAGTGAGCCTTTAGCTTTTACACACTTTATGAGCTCTAAGCTCTTTTTCATAATCTGAGCTTTAATCTTTTTTTCACATTATGAGCTTTACGCTTTTTTGCGATGGCTACTCCGGTCACAAATTCCTTTATATTTCATGCATTCATGTAATCGAATGCATCAATCACATGTAATCAATCAGTCACTTTCACATATCCTCTAACCTTAGTCCGACATTCAACATTTAAGTTGAGAATCACTTTTCATTCATATTCATATCACATTCATCATTAGACCTTAGTCTGACATTTCACATAATTGTTGAGCAACATTTATTTCGTCATATTCACATATAAGTAGTACTTCAATAACACATTAATGCATTAAGTCTCATACCTTCATTGTCCGACATTAACATCAGCAAATCACATTCATATCAATCATATTCACATTGTATAATAATCAAAACCGTAGTCATCAATATAGAAACTGAAACCAGAGTAAACAACGAAATGACTTCATCTAGGTCAACTTATAGTATGCTCCAGATTAGCATTAGCTTTTATGATCTGGAAATGTCTGGATGCAGATGTTTGTCCTGCACATCAACATTATGCAATACACACATTGCACACGCATTACAACTTTGCACAAATCTTAAGTATTCATTTAAGCACAAATGTGTATATGGACTATGTACAATTCATGCTCAATGACAATCCTAGGTATCTTTCCATTGTCCTCATCACATAATCACACATATTTCCAAACTCACATTAGTATCATTTATACTTATGGTTTATATCACAACAAAACCATAAAAATCAAAATTCATAACTCATTTCTTCAATTCAGATTTTTTCCTAAGACACACTTTTGAGTCAACTTTCCAAGTTCTTTTTGACCACGAAAATGAAGTCATTGGAACATACTTTCTTTTATAAATTTGTTTGTAGATCTCTTAGGTTTCTAATGACACCAATATCATTCAATTTAGTTTAGCATCATATGATTTAAGCTCAAAATACAACAAACTGTGTACAATTGAAATTTTGTCTAGTTCATGATCATACCCTCAAATTGTACAACTCATACTTTCAACTCAGATGTCTAAAAGTTACAAACTTAGTACCAATTGAAAGATATCTGGTTCAGTTTATATCCATTCAGTTTTTATGAAAACATCAAAACATAATTTCTTTCTCAGGTAGTACTATAACTTCAATCCAGACTCAATTTGTCACCAAAATTTAAAAGTCTTAGAGATAGAACTAAATTTAGACATTTTTAAGAAATTGTAGAATTATGTCTCCAGTTTAATCTGAATGAAAAATCACCTCATTTGGACATCTACATCTTAAGAAATCATAAAAAAACCAACATATGTTTGGAAAGCATCTCTCGCATATCACCCTCGAGGTTGCAATCGGGACTTCCACTGTAACATCCCCTCACTTATGGGAAGGGTATTTT
>JANZXR010369803.1:0-19260 GCA_027575705.1 Erythroxylum echinodendron
TTCTGGTTTATTCCAAGAGTGAAGAGGAACATGAGGAGCATCTCAGGAGAGTGTTACAGACACTAAGAGAGAAGGAGAATTTAGAAGGAGAAGTATCTTCTGTGATGACGTCCGAACACAAAGGCAAGGAGGAATGAAGAGTAGAAGTATCCTATGTGATGATGTCAGAACACAGAGGCAAAGAGTAATGAAGAGTACAAGTATCCTCTGTGATGACGTCAGAACACAGAGGCAAGGAGGAATGAAGAGTAGAAGTATCCTCTGTGCTAACGTCAGAACACAGAGGAAAGGATGGGTAGAGTATAGAAGTATCGTCTGTGATAACGTCAGATCACAGAAGACACTTCATCACATAGAAGATAGAACATAGAGGAAAGGATGAGTAGAGTGTAGAATATCCTCTATGATGACGTCAAAACACAGAGGACACGTCATCACATAGAAGATAGAACATAGAGGAAAGGATGGGTAGAGTATAGAAGTATCATCTGTGATAACGTCAGAACACAGAGGACACGTCATCACATAGAAGATAGAACATAGAGGATAGACCACAGGTGATAAATGGTCAACACAGAAGATAAAAGTCAACCACAGAGGATAGAACACAGAGGATAGATCATAGGCCAAGGATTATAAGAAGGAGTTAAGAAGTAATATGAGTTGAAGAATATCCTCTGTGTTATTGTTTGTAGACATCCTCTGTGTTACTGTTCACAGAGAATCGTCTGTGTCACTGTTCACAGAGTATCGTCTGTGTCACTGTTCACAGACTTTCTCTGTGTTACTGTTCACAAAGTATCATCTGTGTTGCTATTTCACAAACTTCCTCTGTGTTACCGTTCACAGAGTATCGTCTGTGTTACTGTTCACAGAGTATCGTCTATGTTACTGTTCACGCTATCGTCTGGGTTTTGTTTATGGTTATCTTCTGCCCTATTTTCGACCCTTCAGAAGATAAAATTGGCCTTTGAGGTATTTATGAAAGTTGTAACTCTTGAAGTCTTCTTTCAATATATCTAAAGAAACCCTATTCTGGATGCCTATAGGAAAAGTTATACTAATAGCCCCGAAGCAGGTATATGTGTAAAGTGTGGACTCACCAACACTGATCCTTGAGGCATTCAGGTTGAAAGAGATAAGTGGACTAGTCAACTACCATCGTAGTAGTCAACTGTTCTAAGGGCTAAGCTGAGCCTAGGAAAAGGGGAGTTGTGAGAAGACAACCCAATAATGATAAGTCTTATAATTTTCTAAAGGTTAGACTCCGGAAACGGGGCCTAACAATGTATGTGCTAGAAAATTGTGAAGAAATCAGAGAATTTGTGGAGTAAGTTCTCTTAACTTTTGAAATTAGTCATTTTACATTATTTGTTTTAAGATTTATATATTCTTGAAGTAACTACTAATATTTTACTTATTTTTAATGTGAAGCATGCATAAAGAAAAACTCAAGAGGGAGGATCCTAGAGATGTAGAAAGAAGACATAAAAAAGAATTCCATCAGTGTTTCAAGAAATATATAAGTACTATTTCTACTATTGTCACCTACAACTTTTATAAATTATAATTTATATAATATAAATCTTTTATGCTCATCACTCATGATAGGTTACTGAATTGCATGATAAAGGAAGCCAAACAGTTAGCGATCAATTATTGCATTTAGCTTATGGGCCAAATAAGTGAGTTTATCGGTATAAAAGCTTCCTCATCAATGGTTGGAGGTTTAACATAAAATAAAGAGATTTGCAATTGAAATTACAAAACAGTGAAATTTTTGTAAAAGGTGATGTGAATACAGGCAATTTAGATTATTTTGGTAATTTGATAGATATCATACAATTAAATTATCATGAGGGAAATAGTATCATTTTATTTAAGGCTGATTGGTGGTATGTGTATCATAAAGGTGGATATAAGGTTGACAAGTTTGGGTTTCCTATGGTAAATGTCACTCGCAAGTTGAAAACTGATGAACCATATATTTTAGCTTCTCAAGCTAAACAAGTTTACTATGTAAGAGATATTAAGGAGCTCAATTGGCAGGTGGTTGTCAAGACAAAGCCTCGTGTTTTGTATGATCTTCCTGATGATGATATAGGAGATGATCCATGCCAAGAAAATGAAAATTTTGGTTTTATACTTCCCGAATCTACCTTAGAAGATGATACTGATACAATATCTCTGGATAGATCTGATCTAGATGTTGTAATTGTTGAAGGAAATTCGTTAAATATTGATACTATGAGTGCTAGAGAAGATAACGAAACGGATTGTGATGAAGATACTTTTATGGATGATGATGAAACAAATTCAGTAAGTGAAGATGAGGAGGCGACGATGACAATGATTGAGCATTGATAAGAACTTTGTTTTTAATTTTCAATAGGTTAAGAGTTTTGCTTAATATTTTGGAACAAGATTTTCATTATATTTAAACATTTAATTATTTTGATTTTTTTAATGAAAATTCAAAGTTATGCATACCAAATATCTATTGATGTAAAATATTACTTTTTGGATTATCAATATATGTAGTTTGAATATTTTATTTGAAAATATTTAAATTTGTTTGCAGATAATTATATTAAAGAAAAAATCATGAAAAGTAGTTTCTTGTCTCTAAAATTTCAACAATAGTGACAAAATTTATGTTTAGAGTGGTTAATTTTAATATGTTATTACAATAATGACAAAACTTATCATTAATTTGTTACGTTCATATTTATAATAACTTTTGTAACACAAAGTTGATCAAATAACCAACATACATTTTGTCACAATTACAATTAATTTCTGCCAAAATTATTTTGGTGCCGATTTTTCATAGTCTTTTAGTGATATAACTTAGTGATAAAATAAAATTTAACACTATTAATATCTAAATAATGACAATTTAATTGTGGAAAAAACTAAATTGTCATAATTACAATTGTATTAGTGACAAAAACATAAATCATCACAAATAATCCAAGCAATATTGTTAATTAATTATCTTGTCACTAAAAAAACTAGTATTTGTGATGAAAAAATTAGTCACAAAATTTTTTTCACTAAAATATAAATAGTAGTGACCATAGTTATACTTCGGTTATTGTGACAATATGCATTAGACACTAATTAATTGCATATTTATTGACAAAATTTTGAGTCACAACAAGCGAAATATTGTATGATGATAAACTATTTCGTCACAACAAGAAAATAATATTAATGACCAAACTATATTTGGTACAACAAATAAAAAATATTAGTTACCAACATATGTTTTCTCACAATTACAATTAATTCCCGCCAAAATTATTTTGCCACCAGATTTCATAGGCTTTTAGTGGCAAAATAAATTTTAACACTATTAATATATTAATAGTTACAATTTAATTATGAAAGATACTAAATTGTCACAATTACCATTGTATTAGTGACCATCATAGATAATTCAAACAATAGCATCAACCAATTGTCTTGTCATTAAAAAAACTCTTATTTGTGATGACAAAAATAGTTAGTCACAAAAAAATTGTCACTAAATTACAAATAGTAGTGACCATAGTTATAATTCGGTTATTATGACAATATGAACTAGACAGTAATTAATTGCATATTTATTGACAACATGTTTAGTCACAACAAGTAAAATATTGTGTGACGATAAACTATTTCATCACAACAAGAAAATAATATTAGTGACCACACAATATTTTTGTCACAACAAATAGAAAATATTAGTTACAAACATATATTTTGTCACAATTACAATTAATTCTCGCCAAAATAATTTCGGCACCAAATTTCCTAGGCTTTTGGAGATAAAAATTAGTGACAAAATAAATTTTAACACTATTAATATATTAATAGTGATAATTTAATTGTGAAAGATACTAAATTGTCACAATTACCATTGTATTAGTGACAAAAAATAAATCATCACAGATAATCCAAACAATAGTGTCAATCAATTTTTTTGTCACAAAAAAACTCGTATTTGTGATGAAATAATAATTAGTCATAAAAAAATTGTCACTAAATGTCCTAACTCTTGTAGTGAATGTTTTGTGAGTCTTATATGTCATATCATTTGCTGACGTATCAAAGTGGGATCTACTTTTAAAAAATATTAAAATTTAATTTATTTATAAATGTGGGACCTATTTTTATTTAATTTGTTTATAAGTCTCCCCTCTTATCTTCTTCTTCTTCTTCTTCTTCTCTTCCGGCTGCAGTTACTCGTCATAATATTCTTTATCAAATATGTCATCGGGGCGAGCTAAAAAAGGGTATCCTCCTGGCATCAAAATTTGAAGCAGAACATTTGGCCTTCTATGAGAATTTTTTGTTGTCCATAACAACTACATGAGAGTTGGGGGGAGGGGGGATGATAAAATTGAGGATGGGAGAAGAATAATGAAAAATAATCACATAAATTAAGGGAGAAATATGAAGCTGAGTGTTTAGGTTAGGGATTTGTGGCTTTATTTATACTTATGTTAGGTTAGATATTTTTTTAGTATGGGTGTTAGACAATTTAGGGTAACTAGAACATTAGCTTTTTTAATAATTAATGGCAAAAGGGCCGCTTTTGACCCTAAATTTTGCATTAATTGACAAGTTTGACCTAAATATTTTGGAGTAAACAATTCTTACCCTAACATTTTAAAAACGTTAAATTGTAGTCCCACCCGGACAGAAAATTTAAACTCCTCCGATAAATGTCATGTCAGTAGTAATTGGCATTTTAAAAATATGACAAACTTTAGAAAGGAGTGTCAGGCCATAAGAAAAAAGAAAAGATGCTAAAATAAAGATTCTAAAGTACAATATTTTGTGGGTCTCATATGTCATATCATTTGTTGACGTATCAAAGTGGGACCTACTTTTAAAAAATATTAAAATTTAATTTATTTATAAATGTGAGACCTATTTTTTATTTAATTTATTTATAATTCTCCCCTCTTATCTCCTTCTTCTTCTTCTTTTTCTTCTTCTTCTTCTTCGCCTCCAGCTGCAGCTACTCGTCATAATATTCTTTATCAAATATGTCATTGGGGTGAGCTAAAATAGGGATCCTCCTGGCATCAAAATTCGAAGAAGAACATTTGGCCTTCTATGGGAATTTTATGTTGTCCATAACAACTACATGAGAGTTGGAAGGGCCAAGTTGTAACAACTACCAACTGTATAGAAAGGCCAGAAAATCATACATAAGTATTATCTATCGTATTTGTCCTCTTCATATCATTTTCCTTTCTTTATCTCTTCTTTTTCTCTCCTCCGAGGGGAAAAATATGTGAAGAGCTTCCAAGTTCTAATTATCCGCATTAGGTCAAAGCAGCCCGACATTGAACTATCAATCTTTTAGATGGTGTAGTCAAATAAGGTGTAAGATAATTAGCGAAGATGTCTGTCATAAATGCATGTTAATGCAATAGTAAAAGCAGCAAGATATGGCCCTAATAGAAATTTAATTAATTAAACATTGATGCACAGTTAAATAATTTACAGAACATCTATGGAAAACAAGGACAGAAACCCAACGACATATATTTCCATAAAAACTTCAATCTTATTACGTGTATCATGTTGCAATTGCCAGATATCATGTACAGACGCAGAAAGTGAAAAGGCGAAGCTTACATCTGATTAAAGATTAGCTTTGCCACCAAATTGCTCATCTTTATAGGTATAATCATCTTCACTCAGCTCATCATCACTGGATATTTCTTGAATTTTGGTTCTTATGTCCTCTTGCTTTGCATATTTTTCACAAAGTGTGCGTTTATATGTGAGTTTTGCGGATAAGTTAGCAGCGCTAAGGTAGTAGGGTTTTATATTGATAACGATGGAGTCCAAATGACCAAACTATCCTTATTCATTAGCGTAATGATTTAGAAAGTGGGGATATTTTGATAATTTGAGTGCGTGAAGGACTTTAATTTAGAGGTGCCCAACGTGCATTGTGGAGATATGTGAGCGTAAAAGAATATGAAATGTTGGATTGATGAGGTTAAGAGAAAATGTGGTTACTGTGAATGCTACACTTGAATAGGTTTCATACTTTTTGGCCCGATGGTCGGAGGATTGGGACCCACCCTTTTTATTGTAACCACTCCAAACAACCTTTTACTATGTATATTCATGCAACGTGTAGTATTGTATTAGTACTACGGACAACCGAGAATCTGTTAAGGATGAGAACGAAAGAGTCGACTCCTTTGAATGAAAGATCGTAGAGCTGCTTCACTCTTCAAACGCAAGGGTCGGCTTATTGGTTGAATATATCCGTAACAATTGCCTTTCTCTTTCTTGCAAAATAATCACATAAATTAGGGAAGAAATATGAAGATGAGTGTTTAGGTTAGGAATTTGTGTCTTTATTCATACTTTTATTAGGTTATAGATTTTTAGCATATGGGTATTAGACAATTTAAGGTAATCAGAATATTAACTTTTTTAAAACAATTAATAAGTAAAAACTTTAAAAAAATAACATGGATTTATAAATGATATGGCAGTTGTTAGGCTGGCATATCAGCTAATCTAACATGTCACGTGTTCCCAAATAATGGGAACGCTAAGTCTAATTAATGGAAAGGTGACTAAGTGACTCTTCTTGGAAAAATTTATTCTATTTTGTAAACATTATAGGGTAAACAAATAATGACAAGTGATAACTTCTCCCTTTTGCCTATTCTTATTGACATTTAAACAATTCAATAAGTGCTAAGGATATACATGTATTTTATCCTTAAACTTCTTTACTTAAGCATAAAAATGTGATACCAATTACCGGTATATAATGTAAAACCTCGATGCATCTCCTTATTGTCATATAATAGTATTGAAATTGATAATTCTTTATTTAAGAATTCACAACATAAATATCTCAAAAAATGATGAATCATAATATATACAACAATTGACAAATATATAATAAGATAATAAAACCATATTTATCTCTTTTATTTCAAGTCAATTGTATTAAAAAAAACTCAATTATAACTTCAAAAACTTAATCTAAAATTTTATGGAGTTAAACCTTAATTATTACCAATTTTTATAATATCAAAAAATTTTAAAATCAACTTTATGTGACCATAGAATGATCCAAAATAACTTTAGGTAACATTATACAAATTTTAGAATTTTGGATAATTTTTGTCTTATGGTGTATTAATATTAGTAAATGCGTGGAAGTTATTGTGCGATGCTTCATATACTATCCCGATGTACGGAGTTCATGCAACTCACACATGGAGACATGCGGGTATATAAAGGATTTGATAATGCCCTACTTTCAAGACGTCTTTTTGGGTAATTCAATGGTATCAAAGCTACCAGGTTCAGCCTAGGTATCTACTAAGTCACAAGTTCGAATCCCCGAATGACAAAAGGGATTTTGGTTGTAAGTTGTGGGGCCTTTTGGGAACCGCATCGATATGGGGGTACATAAAGGATTTGATAACGCCCTACCTTCAACTCGAGTTTTGGGTAGCTCAGTGGTATCAGAAAGTCTAAGACAGTCCATGACTGTGTCTTCCAAACAATTCCTCTGTAAGATATTAGAACTAAAGGAGAAAGTGAGTACATATTGTGTGTAAGGTTCCTAAGAGGAAAGCTGATGAGAGTTGTCAGCCCGTAGATCCGTGAGAGCGAGAAAAGGGATTGTGTCTCAATCATCATAAAATTACTGGATCAAAGTAATGATGGTTGATTTAGCTTGACCCACTTTGCCCTACCAATGTTGCTGATTTCCCTACTTCGATATTCAGTGAGAATCTATTAAAAATCATACTATTGGGCCTACTCAGATATGCAAAATCCACATCAAGAAGTTCTACTTAGCCCATCATCATTTCAAGTTGATAACTTTTAGGATCATCAGGTTCAATCTTCGGATACCGATTTAATATGGCAAAGACAGATCCAAGCGAGTTTAAGCCCTTAGAAAAGTCAGTGGTTATACTACCAGCATCGGCTATAACATGGCCAATGTTAAAGGAAGACTATGAAGATTTGAAGCAGGGCTTTTGTTATGATGGAGCAATAAGAGATGAGCTTGACACCATACCAAAAACTAATGGCCCAAATGTAGGATGTTAGGCTTTAAAAGGTGCCAAGCATAGCTTTAGCCAAAAAAGATTGTTTGATGTTCTCTCTCTATGGGCCTTCTGGGGCTTTTTGGAGCATTTTGACGATTCAGTCTTGGGAACAAAAGGTAGTGATGGTGTGGCAATTGGAAACAGCTTCCCGTGCCAGCTTGCTACTTTCATCCTGAGCTTTTATAGACTTCTAAGACATGCTCTTTAGAATAACTCTTCTGGCATAGTGACAAGTAATAATAAGAGGTTGAAGTGTTATCATTATGATAGCTAGCCTCCAAACAATAATCAAGATCAACGTGCAGGCTATGGCTACAGGTGACACTATTTGTGTCAAAAGACTTATTCTATTACCTACTAGCGATCGCACCTGAAGACAAGCATATAAAATTTTTACTATTAATATTTTTTTCAATTGGAAACAGTAGAACAATTATACTACAGGTCACTCTCAACAACAATCAACGACTTTGGTCAAGAATAAGTCTCACTGACTTCTAGATGATGGTGAGGCATCTATTAGCTAAGGATTCCTCAATACTGAGTTTTCAAAGCAACAAGTCAAAGTTGCTCTTACTATGAAAGTAGACTTATAATTTGAAAGAGAGAAGGTTGAAGTATGTTGACTTATATGCCTTACTGCAATAATCACCATCTGTCACATTGCTTCAGCCACGTTTTATCCCGCATTTACATTAGCTTTTAAAGTATAGTTTTGGCGTAACCAAAGGTCGGTACAGAACGGTATTTATTTCTTTAGCACTAACCGTTAATACCGGTTGGTATCGGTATTTTTAGTTCGGTACCTGCCGGTATCTAAAATACTAGCCACATACCAGTCGGTACCGTAAATTTTGAAAAGATGAAGGATTCATTTTTAGTTTTCAAAAAATTAACAATAAAACTAAAACGACGCCCCATCCACCCCCTAGTCTATCTTTTTGTTCATCACCTCTGCTTTGCCCACTTTTCCGAGCCTTCTTCACATCTTCATATTCTACGTTCTCATATCTCTCTCTCACACTAACTCTCATCTCACTTCTTCACTCACCAGTCACCACCCCCTTCTCTATCTCTCACACACTGGCGATGTTTCTCCTTCATTCATCCTCCCCGATCCACCAAGTCTGCACATCCACACGTCCCCGATCCATAGGCTTCACTCACCGCACGTCTGCACCACGTCATCGCTACTGCTCACCCAGATTCACACAGCTACCGCTACACACTCGAAGCCTGTGACAGTCACCTAACCCAATACCCGAAGGTCAAAGTTAGTGAATTATTTTGGGTGTGTTTTTTGAGTTTTTCCTGCTAGTGAATTTTTTCCTGCTTAAGGTGAACTGCATTTTTGATTATGATCAATTGGATCTTGGATTTGTGAATTAGTTAGGAATTAGTTTTGTGATTTAGGTTGAATTGAATGAGATTTTGTGTGTATCTGGGTTGGAATTGGAGTTGAATGGTTACAGTGTTTTGATTTCTAATATGAATTTTGGAGTTGAATTGAATGAGATACTACGGTTTTGTTATTTGTGTGGGTTGGATTGGAGATTAGAGATGAATTATTGTTTGGTTGATTTATTTCTGGTTTGGTTATAAAATAAAGATGAGTTTAAGTTTATCTAATTAAGAGAAATTTATGATAAGTTTTTGGATGAATGAAATGTACGAACTCATACGAATATATGATGATGTTGATGAATTGAACTGATTCAATCATTCAATTGAAAGTTTGTAAGTTGAAACTTGAAAGTTGAAACAACTTAAATTAAAGTTTTAAATCGACAACATTAAAGTTGTAAACTTGAAAAGACTCAAATCATTAATTGACAAATTCTTAATATTTGTGAAATGGTATTTTACTTTTAGTATTTGAGTATTAACTATTGACTTTAGATAAATAATTAGTTGAATATAAAATTACGCAATTGTAAATTAATAATAATTCGGTTGTAGTTAATGATAGTATTTGCCTATTTGGCTAAATAATTAATTGAGTATAAAATATGTTGACATTAAATTTTTTGGTAATATATACATGTGAGGTATCATAAATATTTATAATAGATGATGTATGAAAGTAGTGATGTAATAAATGTATCCCAAAAAGAAACTTTTTTTTTGCAAATTGTGAACATGTTGTAGGTTCCAATCATTTATACTTAGATTTAATAATGTCAATTAAAAATTATAAAAGCAACTTATATATTTAAGAACGAAATAAAGAATGGTGTCTATAATATTATGGTTTGTTAGAAATGAAAAGAAGATTCAAAGCTTTAAAAAAGAAGAAAAAACATTTTCAAAGAAGTTATATCCTTCAACTTGATCTGATATTATGAATATATCCTTCAAGTTGATCATCATGTTATGAATAGATGCATATGAATAATTGTATAAGATATGTCATTCATTATTTGGCAATTATGTAAATCATATCATATCCTTCAACTTGATCCTCATGTTTAAAACTTTGAATTGAAATTGTTAGAAATTGAAATTATTTTATGAATGTTTTGTAATTATTGGAAATGGAAATTGTTTTATGAATGTTTTGTGATTGTTGGAAATAGAAATTGTTTTATGAATATTTTGCGATTATTGAAAATGGAAATTGATTTATGAATGTTTTGTGATTATTGGAAATGGAAATTGTTGGAAATGGAAATTGTTTTATGAATATTTTATGATTATTGGAAATGGAAATTATTTTATGAATATTTTGTGATTTTTGGAAATGAGAATTGGTGGAAATTGTTAGAAATGGAAATTGTTTTATGAATGTTTTGTGATTATTGGAAATGGGAATTGTTGAAAATTTTTGGAAATGGAAATTTTTTTATGAATGTTTTGTGATTATTGGAAATGGAAAATGTTTATATATATTTTGTGATTGTTGAAAATGAAAAGTGTTTATGTATGTTTTGTGTAATTATATATGTTGAATAATTGAATTGTTAGTTTTTGACTTATAGTGAATTGTGTTCCATGAAATTGAATTGTATGTAATGTAATCATATAAAATGAGTTATATTATATAAGATGGATATGCACATTTTGTAATGAAATTATGTGTTATGTATTTTGATATATGCATTCATTTATTTTTACAGATAAATGGAAGGAAGTTTAAGTACTTATGTTCAACCCACTTCAGAAAGATACAATGATCCAACTTGGGCTCATGCTGCATTGGTTCCTAGTGTGAGGAACCATACTATTTGCTTGTTTGGTAACAAGCATTTGAAAGGTAGAGGAATCACCCGATTAAAAATACATTTAGCTGGGGTTAAAGGAGATGTAGAATCCAGTAAAAAAGTAAGCCATGATATGAAGTGGTAGATGAAAACATTGCTTGATGAATATCAACATGAGATATATAGAAAAGAAAGGATGAATTTTGAAATTGGTAGTAGAAGTTCATTTTTTAGTTTTCGTGGTGATTATATAAATGTTAAAGTTAGTAGTACTAGTGGTAGTAGTGGTACATCTCAGGCCTAAGAAGAAGTACCTAAACTTGATGTGATGAAGAGAAGAAGGCAGGTAACTAGTTTCTTTGCACCATGAACAACTCCTGGATCTTAACCTTCAATTCATAGTCCAATGCAATCAAGAGATGTAGCTTACAATGTCGATATGGCAATAGCTAGATGGTGGTATGATACAGCTTTGTTATTTAATGCTTCTCAATCTTATTATTATCAACCTATGATGGATGTAATAGCCTCTTATGGTCCAGGAAACAAGGGTCCTTCGATTGAGGACTTAAGAGGTAAACTTTTGAGTTGTTGTGTTTCTGAAATTAAAAGTTATTTGGCTAAAAGAAGAGTGAATTGGAGTACTTGTAAATGTTCAATCATGTGTGATGGTTGGACAAATAGGAGACAATAGCCTATTATAAATTTTTTGATTTATTTTACAAATGGCTCTATGTTTTTGAAATCTATTAATGCATCTGGCCTTATTAGAAATACTAAGACTTTGTTTCCAATATTTGATGAAGTTGTGAATGAAGTGGGGCTAGAAAATATTGTTCAGTTTATTACTGACAACGATTCCACTTATAAAGCGGCAAGAAAAAGGTTGCAAAATAAGTATAATTCTATTTTTGAACTCCTTGTGTTGCACATTGCATTGACCTCATGCTAAAAAATATAGGAAATCCCACGTATCTTCCCATTATTAATGAGACTATACAGAAAACAAAAAAGGTGATAAAGTTCATTTGTAATTATGCATGAGTATTGAATTTGATGACAAAAGAATTCACCAATGGTAGGAATTTGTGTTTTCTTACTGTAACAAGATTTTTAACAAATTTCTTATCACTTCAGTCTTTTGTTTCGACGAAGAAAGAGTTAAGAAAAATGTTTACAAGTGATACGTGGATTGCATCTCAGTATGCTGATCTAATGCTGGAGTGGTGGTTTGTAATATTATACTGGAAGAAAGAGAATTTTGGTCTCAATGTCAATTTGTGATCTAAGTTTGTAAGCCTTTGGTGGTACTTCACTTGGTTGATAGTGAAGAAAAGCCAACAATGAGTTATATTTTTAATGCCATAGAGGGAGCAATGGAAGCAATCAAAGCCAATCTGAAACATAGGCCTTCTTTATACACACCATATCTTTCAATCGTTAATGAGAGAAGGGAAAGATAAGTTTCTTCTCCATTATTTGCAGCTGGGGCTCTTTTGAATCCTAGTGTTAATTTTACACTGGATCTTACTAAGTAAGCTGAAGTTAATAGAAGAATGCTTCTAACCATTACAACAATTGTTAGCACTGACACGATGCAAGATCTTTTAAACTCACAGATGGAGCTTTATAAGTTGTCTTATAGGGATTTTGGAATGTCGATTGCTATTCGACAAAGAGAAAAAAATTCTTCAGATATTAGTTATTTCGTTATTCTTATTTTTTGAAAATTAATTATCACTTTATTTTGTTTATAACGCTACATTTGTTATAAGATAACTTACAGTTTATTGGTGGGATCAATTCGAAAATGGTGTTCTAGAATTGAAATGGTTTGCAATTTAGATTTTAAGTCAATGTGTGAGTGCAACAGGTTGTGAACAAAACTAGAGCATATTTGAACTTATCCACTCCAAAAAAAGGAATAGATTGAAGCCTAAGAGGTTCAATGACTTAATTTTTGTTTGTTACAATTTAAAGCTTCGGGAAAAGTATATTATTACCATTATTATCATTCTTACTTTCGATATAATTTCTTATAATTTTCTAATAATTAAAACTTATTGTCTTAATAGTACAAGTAGTTCAACTAATCCAATTTCCATTGATAATATTGATCTTTTGGCGGATTAGGTTTTTGAAGAACATAATTTGGTAGATATTAATGACTTGGAAGATAATCTTGGATAGGAAATCATTGACATGTCATTTGGTGCATTAAATTTGAATGATAATGACTGAAGCTCCTCTCAATGATAAGGATTTTGTACCAAATGATAATTGAGGTCAGTGGAGTTATAGCGAGTATCCTCTCATTAGCGATTGAATTTCATTCTAGTCTTTTTCATTTTCTTTTAATTTTACTTATATTTGATGTTTATGTTAAATTCTATATATGTAATGTAATTGTAAATGTTTTTGTTTCAAGTTTAACTTTTACTTAGATGTAATGTTTTTGTAAATGTTAAATTGTAATGTAATTTAACTTCTACTTGGATGTTTTAATGTAATTATTATTTATTAAAATGATGAAATTGCATTATTGTAATATTTGAAATACTTTGTATTATTCTTAATTTTATATTTGTATTATGATGATTTTCTTTTTTATATTAATTGTGATTATAATTTATATGTGAAATATTTAAAAAATTGTTATTTTATATTAATTGTGATTATTATTTATTATTATGATTTTTGAAAATAGGGTTGATATAAACTTGTAAAGTATATAATACAACTGTACAATATACCAATGAACTATTTTGTAAATTTTAAAAATTTCAGGGACTATTTAATAAATTTTAAAAATTTCCTAAAATAGTTTCTGGTATTTACTGGTACTAGTATAGTACTATACCAAAACCCATTTCGGTACCAAATCAAGTACGGTATTCTCAACTTTGGATGTAACTATGTTTGCAGACATTTGACTTTATGATTTTTTTTTATTATCAGACTTCTAAGGGATGTCTAAAGTATAACCTGAATTAGATGGCTAAACATTGTCTATATTATAGTAGTTAAATTAAATGATATAGACCATAAATACTTACCACATTTGCATCTTTGGATAATCTAGAGCAAATAGCATCACTTGAATTAATGCTCGTCTTGGTCAAACCAGCCAACTTCAAAAGTTAGTATTTTGGAAAGCATCCTCTCTGTCACCTTCTTTGTCAAGTACTCGCCCATGTATTCAAAGCTATAATGTTTAATTATATTTGTCACGAACGAAAACACCACCAATCCCACAAAACATAATGCACAGGTCCTAGTCTTTTCTTTGATTTCATTGTGGCCTTTCGAGAAATATAATGATAGCATTGAACCTAAAACAAGAGAATAAACTGGTTAAACTTCTCCAAATAAGATGGCACCTAAGTAGCCAAAACTTACTTTCTTCCATTCTGGCAAATTCAACGCCAGCAATCTTTTGAACGATGGCACAGACAATTATAGCTCCTCAATCGCTGCACTTTTCTAATGGAATCGATCCTCGACTTGGTGCTATTGAATTGGTTGAGCTCAACCTACTCAGTTGTGATAGCCTACGACTACTAGTATTGCTAATGTCCTTTCTGACAATATAAGTAGAGCGAGCTAGAACTGTCCTCATCTTCTCTGGTACTTTCATTGGTTATTCATTGAAGACGAACTAGTGACTGAGGGAGCAACAAAAAATGACTGCACAAGGAAAAACAAGAGTTATCTTTGACGGAACAAGGCTGTGTTGTGGAACACCACTACCTTGAAAGCGATTTTAGCTTGTCCTCGCTGCAAAACAGTAAAGTCGGTTGCTCCCCATGGTTAACACAGCAAACCTCCCAAAATGTGCACGTGCAGTCGAAGGGATGGAAGATGCATAGGGGAATTTCAGCCAGGAAGAGAAGAAAAATGAGGGAGACTATTTAAAAAAATAGGAAACGAAAACGGTTTTGACAATAATAAAGGTTGTCATAAAGAGATATAAAAAACGTATCAGCTACAAGGTTAGTTGGATAAAAAGGAAAAATAAAAGGCCTATGTCAATAAGCCCACGGCCCGCGCCCAGCCCAGACCGGATGGGAAGGCAGCAGCATGCGCGCGTGTGGCCTTTCATCAAAACCCACTAGAATCTTCAACTATGAGGCCAAAGAATGTTAATAATAATAAACCCTTCAAACTTGTACTCCCTTACCAATATGGGATAACAAGACATAAAGAAAGAAACAAATTTGTGCCTTTCCTCCAACAATCCCCCATTAATGGCACAATCAAAGAAAATGTTAAAGAAGAATAAGAATTCCTAGACGAAAGGAGGGTTTAAACTTAAGTATTAATATCTTTCGATTTGAATTAACACTTAGTGGAGCTGGGCAACAACTTAAACTAATAAGTGAACTACTCTTGAACTTATCAGTCTTTAGTCGAGACCCCCACAACATATATCATACCCTTAAATTTCTGCAAATTCTGCGATACCTAACAAGTGCTTTTAGGGCCACACGCATACCTTGCGTTCTCATGAGTGCTCTAGAAAACTACCCCCGTATTTCATAGAAAGCGTCCCACACCTCCACACTCATGTAGGTGATTTCATCAAGTCCTTCTCAATAGGACCACCAAATTTAGGATATGAAATCATTAAGAGCCATAATAAGATCAACCTTAATTATATCAAACGGCGAATCCATCAAGTCCGTCTCAATAGGACCATCCAAATTGGGCTATGGACTCATTAAGAGCTTTAAAGCTCAACCTCTTGCTCAGCACTACCATATTCCACAGGGATGAGTATGTAGTGTATATTAAAGACTTGTATGGCTTCGTTTGACCATAAGTGGGTATCTACCACACTACCTTAGTCTAAGGGCTTTAGTCCCATCCCCCTCGACGTATCTAGGACCAGTCTCCTAGTCAAACCTTTCGTAAGTGGATCTGCCAAATTTCTCTCTGATCTCACATACTCTAAAGCAATTATCCCATTTTTCAGCAATTGTTTAACTGCACTATGTCTAATGCGAATATGTCTCCTTTTGCCATTGTAAACACTGTTCTTGGCAATTCCAATTGCTTCCTGTGAATCACAGTGAAGAGAGACTGGAGTGGCTTGTCTCCCCCACAGTGGTATATCTGCTAATAGACTCCTCAACCATTCAGCTTCCTATCCTACTAACTCAAGAGCAATAAATTTATATTCGATGGTGGAGCGTGCTATACATGTTTGTTTTGACGATTTCCATTAAATAACACCTCCACCTATTGTAAATACATAACCACTAGTAGAGCTAAATTCATCGTTATCAGAAACCCAATTTGCATCACAAAATCCTTCTAAAATAGCAGGAAATTTGCCAAAATTCAAACACAAATCAATAGTCCCTTTTAGATACTTAAGCAAACGATAAAGAGCATTCCAATGTTCACTACTAGGATTATGAGTGTAGCGACTGAGTCTACTTACAGCATGAGCAATATCAGGTCGCGTATAGTTCATCAAAAACATCACACTTCCTATAATTTTAGCATACTCAGTTTGAGAAACACTAGAACCTTTGTTCTTTTTAAGATGTATGCTAGAATCATATGGAGTTCTCACAGGCATAACATCAAAGGAACTAAATCTTTTCAACAAATTTTCAATGTAATAAGACTGGCACAAGGAAATACCGTTTTCATTTCTTTTTATTTTAATTCCTAAAATCACATCAGTTTCTCCTAGGCCTTTCATTTCAAATCTGGAAGACAAGAACGTCTTAGTCTCATTAACAACTTCCACATTAGTTCCAAATATTAACATGTCATCCACATACAGGCATATTATCACACAATCTGATCCTATCATTTTAGAATAAACATAAGAATCAGATACATTAACAATGAAATTTTTTTGCACTAAAGTGCTATCAAATTTCTCATACCATTGTTTAGGGGCCTGTTTCAAACCATATAAGGATTTTCTCAGTTTACATACCTTATTCTCTTGACCACGAACCACAAATCTTTCAGGTTGCAACATATAAATTTCTTTAACTAGATCACCATTCAAAAAAGCAGTTTTTACATCCATTTGATGCACTGTCAAATTATGAATGGTAGCCAACGCAATTAAAATTCTAATAGTAGCAATTTTGGTCACGGGAGAATAAGTATCAAAGTAGTCTATGCCTTTCTTTTGAGTAAAACCTCTAATTACAAGTCTAGCTTTAAACTTTTCTATTGAACCGTCAGGTCTTAATTTTTTCTTAAAGATCCACTTACAACTAATTGGTTTACATCCCTTAGGCAGATCAATTAAGTCCCGGATATGGTTAACCATGATTGACTCTAGTTCACTATTTATGGCCTCTTTCCAAAAACTAGCATCAACTCAGTTCGTTGCTTCTTAATATGTTTTTGGATCTTCCTCCATCAAATAAGTGGACACAATCTCATCATTAAGCATATCAGCATGGAAAACATCAGTTAAGAAAGCAGTAATAAAGTCAGGACCATAGCTAGTTTCAATTCTACATCTCTTACTCCTTCTAGGTTCTCTATTACCAATATCAACATCAACATCAACATCATTAATAGGGTTAAAAAAAGGAATAGAAATAGGCAACTCAACAGGCATATCGACAGGCATAGAAGCATGATTAACATTCTTTTTCAAAGGAAATACATACTCGAAAAATTCTACATCGTTAGTTTCAAAGATAGAGTAATCATTAAAAGACAGAAATCTATATGCAGCATTATTCTAAGCATAACCATTAAAAATATCATCAACTATTTTAAAACCAATGTTCGCCTTCCTAAAATTAGGCAAACCAACTTTTGCTAAACACCCCTACACTTTTAAAAATTTTGGATTTGGTGCAAAGCTTTTCCATAGCTCATATGGGGTCTTATCTAGTTTTTTATTAGGAACCTTGTTAAGAATATAACAAGCAGATAAAACAACCTCTCCCCACATATTATCTGACAAACTTGAGCTTAAAAGCATAGCATTCATCATATCTTTAAGAGTTCTATTTTTCCTTTCAGCTATACCATTATGTTGGGGTGTATAAGGAGTGCTAACTTCATGTATAATACCATTTTGTTCACAAAAAGACTTAAGCGAAGTGGTACTATATTCTCCACCTCTATCGGACTTGAATCTTTTGATTTTCTTGTCTAATTGATTTTCTACCTTTGCTTTATATTTCAAGAGCATCTGTTCTGCTTCATTTTTAGACTTTAGTAAGTACAATTTAGTAAATCTCAAAAAATCATTTAGAAAGGTCATGTAATACTGTTTTCCTCCCTTACTAAATGTATTCTTGAATTCTGCTAAGTCTGAATGTACTAATTACAACAATTCTGTTTTTCTAGTAGTGACAGATTTAAAAGGTTTCTTAGCATGCTTAGCTTCCACGCATATAGAACACTTTGCAAAATTATCAACATTCCCAGCATGTATGAGTTTCATATGTTTAAGCCTTTTAATAAAAGCAACATTTAGATGTCCTAATCTACCATGTCACAAATCAACAGGCTCAACAATATAAACAGAACTAGAAGTAGTAACATTAACAATTTCAGAAGCAATGTTCAGTACAAATAAACCATCATTCAGGTAACCCTTCCCAACAAAGTCCCCATTTTTAGAAATCACAACTTTATCAGCTTCGAAAACAAGTTTAAGGCTGGCTTTTTTTAGAAGAGCTCCTGAGACCAAGTTCCTTCGCAATGAGGGAACATACAGAACATTGCTTAAGGATGAAGTTTTTCCAGAAGTTAACTTGAGAAGAATCTTCTCTTTATCGATTACTCCAGTAGTGGTAGAGTTCCCCATGTAAACGCACTCGCCATCTGTGACTTCCTCGACGCTGGAACCCCTCCTCGGGCGGGTCCACGGCCCGACGTCTTACCTGACATCTGGACCCGTGGCCCACGGGGGAGGAATTCCCCACCAGGGATACTTAAAACGAACAAATTTGTTTAATGCG